>SMSQ01025908.1:16279-35678 GCA_019453375.1 Ctenoplectra terminalis
AAAAAAAAAAAAAAAAAAAAAAAAAAAAAAAAAAAAAAGAATAAAAATGAAACAGGTACAGATAAATCATATTTTAAAACCTGTTTTGGAATTCTTTTTCTTTTTTTTCCCCCAACTTTCTGCGCTCTTAACACGTTCGCGGACAGTAAAAGTTTCAGCGAGGTGCAAAGATTGACAGTGATTTTTTTTAAATTGGTTGTGATATCCGAAATTTGATTAAACACATTTTACAAGGGCAGTCAAATTATCATATTTTAATCGTTATATACAATGAATGCTATAGCATCCACGACAATACACATCATAAGGTTATATAAAATTAAATTCAAAATAATTGACTTCAAGATTTGAATGCTATAGCATTCATGTCATTCTGCATCATCGTGAAAATGAATGCTATAGCATTCACGTCCGCGAACGTGTTAAACATTCTTTAAGATCCATAGGAATATTGTGAAAATTTCCAAATAGGTTTTAAAATACAGTTTACCTGTACCTGTATCATTTCTATTAAAGGCACCCCGTATAATTTACCAACAATCCCTTAAAATATGTATGGAAGGGTGGTAGACTTAAAGGGTCGCTCGATATGATAATCAATGCAAATTAATGCCAAGAGGAAGCGTACTTTTCTTTCGCGTGCAACGTAGTATCCTCGAGTCTCTCTCGATGGTCGTTTCTTCGAGCCTGTCCGATTCTGATCGATTTTTCCATGGTCGCCTTCAGGCCAGGACGAGGACTAATATTTTCCAGAGTCACCCACGTAACGTGACGTTCTATGAGAAATATTGCGTCTCGCCGAAGAAAAGCGACGTCACGCCGTCGGACATTATTATCTTGTCAAATCGTCTTTCTTTTCTGCTCGTTCTTTCTCTTCGTACGCGACGTAGTTATCCGTGAAATGTTACCGTATCAGAATTATTTTTGCTAGGATGACGTTTTTATCCTCTTCAGGAACGATATATTTTTTGTTTAAGGTTATAGAAGAACGATGTAATTTTTTAGTTGATTACACTTCTGGTCCATAAGTCACAGAACACTTGTAAGTTTTGAATAGAATATCTTGTTTTGTATCTAACAAGGGGAACACTTGAAGTATAACTCTCGGATTTTGATGAAACTTTGCAGGTGGATCAAGAATCGAAAGATGCGCATCGGTGTTCAATATTTTAGGTGTAGACTCTAGATGTAGAGACCGAGTTAATACGCTAGCTCGATGANACCAATGGAAACTATCGAAAACAGTGCAAAGATTGCGATTACGGTCCAAAGAAACTATCCCGTGTCTCGTTTCTGTCTTATCTCTATTCTATNTCGTAAAAATGAACATTAACGCGTTTAACGCCACGCGGATTTTGGTCGACTTTCCTTTAGGCTGTGTGCTGTGATAGTAATTAAAAAATATTTGGTCGCAAAATAGTTAAGAATTTAAGAAGAAAATTGTAGAGGACTCGAAAGGAAAGTGNTATTTTCCAGAGTCACCCACGTAACGTGACGTTCTATGAGAAATATTGCGTCTCGCCGAAGAAAAGCGACGTCACGCCGTCGGACATTATTATCTTGTCAAATCGTCTTTCTTTTCTGCTCGTTCTTTCTCTTCGTACGCGACGTAGTTATCCGTGAAATGTTACCGTATCAGAATTATTTTTGCTAGGATGACGTTTTTATCCTCTTCAGGAACGATATATTTTTTGTTTAAGGTTATAGAAGAACGATGTAATTTTTTAGTTGATTACACTTCTGGTCCATATGTCACAGAACACTTGTAAGTTTTGAATAGAATATCTTGTTTTGTATCTAACAAGGGGAACACTTGAAGTATAACTCTCGGATTTTGATGAAACTTTGCAGGTGGATCAAGAATCGAAAGATGCGCATCGGTGTTCAATATTTTAGGTGTAGACTCTAGATGTAGAGACCGAGTTAATACGCTAGCTCGATGAATTCCAAAATAAATGGTCAAATCTTTAGACCGGTAGGAATTAAAAAACATTAAAAAATAGTATATTATCCTTCGATGGTCGCCAATTTTTTTCTTTTAATGTAATTCACCTTCAAAATAATAGAACGGTGGTTAAATTTAATATATTAATAAATTAAATATCATGCAGAGTATTATCCTAAATCGTATGTACATTAAATAAATCATATTATAAAATGCCGTAGATTAGAAACGCTAAGATAAAAAAAATTATTTACTACTATTCTTCTTAATCATAATAAGCAGTATTTTTTTACCATCTTATTTCTCAGACCGTAAAAGACAAAAAAGAAGAAAAGAGAAAGAAGAAGGGGTGGCATTGAAGATGAAAAAAAAAGGGTCTTCAAAACGCTTATCTTCATGATCAAACAGAAAACCATTCCATAGGAAAACGCTGCCTCGCCCGAAGGAAATTCATTCTCCAAATTGTTGTTCCGCGTTCGCCCGTCGGCCTTCAATTTTTCACCCACTAATCTTTCCACAAGGGTGGAGTCCCACGGTACTTTTCCGAGTCTGTGACTCGGGAGACGCCTCGGGAAAACGGCTCGTCCTCTCTCCACCCTTCTCTGTCTTTCGCATCTCCTGGGGTGGTCTATTTTCGCGACTCGCGAAACTCCTCGAGGTCACGAGGAAGGGGAGAGAGGAAGGAAAGGCCAGGTTTAAGGCTTTAGGGTCAGATATTCGAGCAGCACGTGTAAACGACCGGCCAACGTGTATGGTTATAAGTTAAGGCGTGCGCGCAAGCGAGGAAGCTTTTCGCGATGAAGTATTCGAGCTCGCAGCGCCCTCTAAGGCTGCGGTTGTATCCGATGCGCATTCGAAGCGATGTTTTCTGACAAAAATAAAACATTTGTTTCATGTTTCAGGGGTGTGTACGGATAGGAAGTAAATTTTGGGATTACTTATCTTAACCCTTTGCACTCCAATGGCGCCGCTAGGGCGACGCGTGTAATTTTCTTCGGAAGTTGAGTTTCAAGTTAAACTTCGTAGCTTCGTCGATTCACGTATTTGTTTGTTTTAAAATAAAGCAACCGAACGAAAGGAATACAAATCGTAAATATTTATATTCTTTTTTTTTTTAGAACTTAGGTTTTCATAACGGTTCTCTGAAACATAAAAATGGTTAGGAGTGCAGAGTGTTAAATAATTATTCCAATGAATATGCGTATGCGGTACAGTGTGTATCGGTAATAAGCAACTGTTTTTTTGGTTCGAAATAAGCAGTTCGCTATCTCCTCTTCTTTCTTTGAAGTCGTCCGCAGAGCGAGTGATCCGAGAACGAGTGAGAGGTCTGTGAAAGCGAGAGTCGTAAATCTTTATGGTCAAATAAACAATGACAGCGTTTAATAGAAGAAAAAAAAAGTAGAATATGTGTAAAGCTTTTTCATTCTAGCATTGGCGATTCCGGCGTGTTACATCCTTTCTGAGAGATTAATATCGATGCTCGCTCGATCGCTTTATAGTTTGTCGCTATCTCTCTGTTCCCGTTCTGGAATAAAGTAAATAGTATCCCTTTAAAGATTTAACATCTATTGCTTCTGTAACATATTTTCCCAAATATTTAATAACAAACTCATTTGTACCTTTTTAAAGTACTTTTAAATTATCAAAACCGCGTGTTTAAAATTGAGACGATCTGTTATAACCAACTGGCAGGTCTCGAGCCAGTTGCTTGTTTCAAAAAGTATCGGTGTTTCCCTTTATTTTCTCATCGCTTTTCTTTCGGAGTAAAATTTAAGCGTACAGCCGCCAAAATTATGTGTTGTTTTTTAGAAGCGCATATTTACTATCTTTTTAAATCTATAACATTCAATTATTTCCTTCTCCAACTTGCTTCCCTTCTACAATAAAAGAACAATTAAGTTGCTTGCACTTTCAGTTTAGGTTTATATTGCTTTACTTACATGAATGTTGGAAAATACATTAATGCGATGCCGGACGGTTGTGTTAAGTTGATCAGAATGCCAGTTCATCCAAATACGCATCCAGTATAACCGCAGCCTAACCCAGACCTTTCCTTCCCCTCCTCTTGGCTCGCTTCATCGAGTTCTTAGCATTGTTGCGTTTATATGTGGCGATGTTCTCTCTCTCTCTCTCTCTCTGTTTTATTCATTTATACTGCTCCTTTATGGGATAATCTGTCGCGTAGCAGGGGTTCTCATTTGGAAATGGCTGATCGTTGTTTAGGGGAATTATTGTGATATCGATGGTTGGAGACCGATGGAGAAACGATGTAAGAAGTATCGTGTAGTTTCTCGAGGATACTCTTGGGTGTTTCTTTGGTCTGGAATAGGTTTAGGAAGAAATTGGGAGGGGGTTTAGAAGCTTTGCTTGGAGCTGAGGCAAGGAGGGTGTAAATCGAGGGTGTTAGGGGTTATCTACGAAATCGGGGATAGAAATTTGATCCCTATTACGTTGTATTTGGGGAGGGTGATCGGGGACAGTTTCTGGAACCTGTAATTTGATCAATCGGAGCAAAAGTGGCATTGAAGTTAATTTTTTTAATTCAGTTATTCAAATATATAAAATTATGACACCATCCATTCCACGTGATTTAAACGTAAGATTAACCCTCGGAAAGATATTTTTTAAATTAAAGCTTGCAATAGAGTAAAGCATGTAACACGAAAAAAAAAAAAAAACTTATGCCAAAGCACTCTTACTATATCAAATTGCACTATGAATCTATCATTAATAATTCTGTATAAATTATTAATAAAACGATCATTATCATCATTAGTATTACCAATAATAATAATCATACTAATCCCTCAGATATCCAGTATTTTATTATTATTAATACTATGTACTACAATTAAAATTTGCGATGCAAATAAAATTCCTTGCGATAAAATAAATCGTAGTGGTTTATAAATCAAATATTATTTATACGTTCATACTATGTATATATATATGTANTTAATTTTTTTAATTCAGTTATTCAAATATATAAAATTATGACACCATCCATTCCACGTGATTTAAACGTAAGATTAACCCTCGGAAAGATATTTTTTAAATTAAAGCTTGCAATAGAGTAAAGCATGTAACACGATAAAAAAAAAAAAACTTATGCCAAAGCACTCTTACTATATCAAATTGCACTATGAATCTATCATTAATAATTCTGTATAAATTATTAATAAAACGATCATTATCATCATTAGTATTACCAATAATAATAATCATAGTAATCCCTCAGATATCCAGTATTTTATTATTATTAATACTATGTACTACAATTAAAATTTGCGATGCAAATAAAATTCCTTGCGATAAAATAAATCGTAGTGGTTTATAAATCAAATATTATTTATACGTTCATACTATGTATATATATATGTATTAATTAATACGTATATCGGTAGCGGTATTGATTTATGAAAAAAATATATATAACGGTCAAATCGTTATAAAAATAAAAATGGTAATAACGTTAATGAACAGGAAACATTTGGCTACTTATTTTCAGGTGGGCGATCGAGTGGTCGCGCTTCCTGATCACAAGGCGTGGGCAGAGTTCGTCTCCGTACCAGCCACGTCCGTTTTCGCGCTACCAGCCGGAATGAGCTACCTCGACGCAGCGGCGATCACGATGAACTACACCGTTGCTTACATTCTGCTCTTCGAACTGGCCAATTTAACGCCTGGAAAAAGTCTCTTGCTCCACAGCGCTGGCGGTGGCGTGGTAAGTTCGCTTCCTCAAATTATGCAAGATAAAAACAGATACAATTAACCCTTTGCACTTCTCAACTTTTTTCAAGTTTCAAAGGACTATTTTGTGAAAACTTAACGCGATTTTTTTTCTGCCACATTGTTCGCGTTGTCGGTAGTTTTTCAGAAATTTATTTCAATCTTCAATTATGAGAAAAAGTTACAATAAAATGGAACAACTTAGCTGTGGGCTGTGAAATCATGCTCTGGAAAATTGAGGATCGTCGAATTAAGTTTTGCGCCGTTAAGGAGGGATTATGCAGCCGTTGTGTGCCGATCGTTTGCTGCTCGTTGATTGTAAAGATTGGTACAGTCGATTAGCGAGCATTTTCTGCGTCGTTTATAGTTACTTATGCGCGCTTCGATGAAGTTCCAAAGGTTGAACGATGAGAATTTTATCTTGTATCGTTACTAAATTCTTCCTGAAAGGTCACAGTAGTATCTGTACTTTTAAGTATTGGAAAACAGCAGTGTCGGTACGGAACAAATAATGTTTTTTCGCTAATGAACAAGGGTAAGTAGGGGATAGTTCGACCACCGGGAGAGACCGGCCAATATTAACCCTTTGCACTCCACTGGCGCCGCTATGGCGACACGTATAATTTTCTTCAGAGATTAAGTTTTAAATTAAATTCTCTACCTTCGTGAATTTAACTTTATCTTCATTCCAACAGCAGAACTACCGAACGAATCAAAATGACTGGTTCATAATCTTTTATAGAAATTTTCTAAATTTGCAATAATGTATTTTTAGGAATTTTCCATGATTCTTTATAAAAAATATGCAGGAAAGATTGTTACCTTTGTTATAGGTCATCATTTTTATTTATTTGGTACAAATAAGTCTACTTTAATCGCTAGTGGTTCTACTGCTAAAATAAAGAAAATTAATCGAGCAAGTAAAAATCGTAAACATGTTCTTGAAATAACGTTTTTATATCTATTATAAATTTCAAGATTTGTTCATACTAGAAAATAACACTAAGAAAAACTATTTCCTCCGCAAATGAGGATTTGGTTGAACGTGCAAGATATGAACATTGTTTCACGATACATGCTCTAAACACGGAAACATTTGTAATTTATATGAAGAATTGAAAAAAAAGCTTACGAATCAACTAATCTTCTCTTCTATTAAATTTCGTATAAGCTACATTTTTTACATTTCCAATGTGTGCCGCTGTAACCCTACCACGCAGAGCGTCCATTTGCAATGTTGGTATTTCCCGACTAAAAACCGAAATAAATATTTTAATACGTCTCGAAGTACGATTTATATATATATTCTAAATTACTTACGCGCTGCTTCAATCTGCTCGAAGCAACAAAAAGGTGCCGAACTTAGCCGAACTTACCCAATGTCGTTTCTAACCTAAAAAAAAGTTTGCCTAAAAAAAAAAGTTTGCCTAAAAAAGTCAACCATCGTCAACTCCTGTTACCATCTCTGCGAGAAGATTGCGTTTCGGGAAAGCGAAGGATAGAGGGTGATAGTGTCGCGCAGTAATTACGACTCAACGAGACAGAACGAGACAGAATGAGAAAGAGAAGTCGACATCGTGTGCAAGGTTACTGCCCCTTTCGCGAAGTCTGCTTGAGTCACATCCATGGAGAGCGCTTTCTCTCTTAATGTCGTTGAAGGAGAAGGCGGGAGCAGCCTGGTACGTCGGGATCAATACGGCTCAACAGGTTACACTCGAAGTTAACTACATCGCCCCCGCGACTCTTCCCCCTCCTCCTTAACGCTCCCTTCCACTCCCTTCTATTCCCTTCTACTACCTTCTACTCCCTTCCATTCTCCCCCTACCCGGCCAACGCGACTAGTCTCTCTCTACGCGTTCCGTGTAGCATCGTTGGAAAGTTGAGACGACGAAATCTACGGGGGATGCTGCCGCCGCCGGTGCACAGGGCGACGGGGGTGTGAGGGTTGCCAGGCAACCCTTCGTACTCTCATCGACCACCGTGACGGGCCGCGCCCGTCTGAGACCACACCACCACCACTATCACCACTACCGCCATGGTACCCACCGTCAGCACGTGTTATGCGCTGCCCTTAAGCCTCGTTCTCACGAACGGTTTGAATTTGTGGATTTTATTTTTTGCTAGGTTTCGGTCAATTATTCATATTATCGTTATGATTGTTTGTTAACGGTAGATTTAATACTAGGTTCGTGGGCATCGATTGGATCATTTTAATGGGTACATACAAATTTTTTGTAATATCATTAGTTCGGTTTACTTGAAATTAATGGGTTTCTGTAAGGAGAGATTTACTTCGTACATTTTTTTATATAAATTTTNAGTCAAATTGACGGATTCCGTGAATCTAGTGTTAAGGGCATCGATTGGATCATTTTAATGGGTGCATTGAAATACAAATTTTTTGTAATATCATTAGTTCGGTTTACTTGAAATTAATGGATTTCTATAAGCAGAGATTTATTTGGTACATTTTTCTGTATGAATTTCATTTTAAGTTTATACTTTCCGCGCGCATGATTGTTAAACTTAAGCACGAAATCTGAAGTGAGTCAAATTTACGGGTTCCGTGAATCTAGTGTTAAGGGCAGCGATTGGATCGTTTTCATTTTCATTACATTATCCTTGTATAGCTCGAATTTTGTCTGATTATTGGAGAAAAAATTACGATAGATCACAGTTTTTCACTTTGATTAGTAAATGTTTTAAGTAATAATTACTGTAGATGGATCGTGGTGTCACTAGAGTAATACAGTAATCAAATTTAATACTGCAGTGATAACTAAAGAAAATTAATTTTTTTTAATATAGATACATCGGTTTGTAACTTTTAAGTCAGACGATCCCATAGAGGGTTAAAATACAGAGTTTCTGTAATACCATTAATTCAGTTTAATTTAAAACAATTGAGTTCCCATTTTTCTCAAGCATACTTGTTAAATTCATTAGTGAAATGTGAAATGCGTCAAATTGTCGGGTTCCGTAAATCTGGTGTTAAGCAAAATATTGTTTTATTAGATGAAAAAATAAATAGGGATATGACACACTGTATAATGAGTATTGGACCTAAAATGGCATAGTAACTTTTCAAGTAACCTTGAAAACTGAAAAAAGAAAAGAAAAATGAAACGGATACGTTTCTGGTTCGTTTTTTGTACTATAAAAATCGAAAGAGTGGTATGTTTTAAGTTGGAGACTCCGTATATTATTGAACCTTAATTGTTGCGTTGAAAACTGTTTATTGGAAGGCAGGTTAGGTATGGTTGGGTAAATATANGTTCGTTTTTTGTACTATAAAAATCGAAAGAGTGGTATGTTTTAAGTTCGAGACGTTCTTGCGTTGAAAACTGTTTATTGGAAGGCAGGTTAGGTATGGTTGGGTAAATATGGTTCCGTGTGGATTAGGGATGCGTGAACATATGGTGGAGAATTTCAGTGGGTAGGTTAGAGATTCTTGGGTATATTAAGGGTGTTCTTCGCGAAGANACGGATTCCGTGAATCTAGTGTTAAGGGCATCGATTGGATCATTTTAATGGGTGCATTGAAATACAAATTTTTTGTAATATCATTAGTTCGGTTTACTTGAAATTAATGGATTTCTATAAGCAGAGATTTATTTGGTACATTTTTCTGTATGAATTTCATTTTAAGTTTATACTTTCCGCGCGCATGATTGTTAAACTTAAGCACGAAATCTGAACTGAGTCAAATTTACGGGTTCCGTGAATCTAGTGTTAAGGGCAGCGATTGGATCGTTTTCATTTTCATTACATTATCCTTGTATAGCTCGAATTTTGTCTGATTATTGGAGAAAAAATTACGATAGATCACAGTTTTTCACTTTGATTAGTAAATGTTTTAAGTAATAATTACTGTAGATGGATCGTGGTGTCACTAGAGTAATACAGTAATCAAATTTAATACTGCAGTGATAACTAAAGAAAATTAATTTTTTTTAATATAGATACATCGGTTTGTAACTTTTAAGTCAGACGATCCCATAGAGGGTTAAAATACAGAGTTTCTGTAATACCATTAATTCAGTTTAATTTAAAACAATTGAGTTCCCATTTTTCTCAAGCATACTTGTTAAATTCATTAGTGAAATGTGAAATGCGTCAAATTGTCGGGTTCCGTAAATCTGGTGTTAAGCAAAATATTGTTTTATTAGATGAAAAAATAAATAGGGATATGACACACTGTATAATGAGTATTGGACCTAAAATGGCATAGTAACTTTTCAAGTAACCTTGAAAACTGAAAAAAGAAAAGAAAAATGAAACGGATACGTTTCTGGTTCGTTTTTTGTACTATAAAAATCGAAAGAGTGGTATGTTTTAAGTTGGAGACTCCGTATATTATTGAACCTTAATTGTTGCGTTGAAAACTGTTTATTGGAAGGCAGGTTAGGTATGGTTGGGTAAATATAGTTCCGTGTGGATTAGGGATGCGTGAACATATGGTGGAGAATTTCAGTGGGTAGGTTAGAGATTCTTGGGTATATTAAGGGTGTTCTTCGCGAAGATACCCGTATCTTCTGATGACCTAATCCTAATTATCCAATCCCAGATCTTCACAGTATATAGTTAAACCATAAAGTCACCCTTCGACCTCAGTTATCTTTCATCGTTCATTTTACCATTAACACGTTAAGAGCTACGCCAGTTTTATCTAACTTTTCGTTAAGTTGTGTACCACGATACGAATTCAAAAGCATTTGGTCGCAAAATAGGGAAAAACTTAAGAAAAAAAAAGAAAAAAAAAAATTGTAAAAGCCTGCAGAAGTAAAGTCGTATCTTTTTTTACAATTATACAATCCCGTATAATTTTTTTAAACTTATACCGTTGATCCCCAGGAACCAATGACGCCTCAACGAAAAGTTCAGTGTCGATCCGCAGGGGACCAACATGGCGCTTAACACTAGAAAACTACCGACGATTAAAGTAGACTTGTACCAAAGAAATCGAAACGATAAGTATTTGAAAAAATGTTTATAACAAGGGTAACAATTCTCTGTGCATATTTTTTACAAAAAAATTATAGAAAATCCTTAAAGAAAAAAGCGTCGCTATAAATTCATAAAATTTCCTATGAGAAATTACGAACCAGTTATCTTAACTGGTTCGGTAGCTCTGTTGGTAGCGTGTTAAATTATAAAGTAACATAAAAAAAAAAATATTTTTATCGCATCCTTTAACAGAAACAAGACCAGAATATATTTCCAAACTTGTTTCGCTAAAGCTTGCGACTGACGTGCGCGCACGCGCGCGCCAGATGCTCTTCTCCGTGTACCACGGTCGGAGAGAGACGGGTTCAGGCGAGTCACGTAGACCAGAGAAGCTGGAAAAAGCACTTGACTTTGAAAAATTGCATTTCCTGATCACGTCGGACTTTCCCTCTTTCCTCGAGCCCTCTACCACCACCATCACCACCGCTGCTCTGTGAACTCATATTTTCCCTTTCCGCGTATTCTCGCGTCCTGTATATGTATGTGGTTCGTAGGGCGAACTAGTTTTGTATACTCGTGGCGTTTCGTTCGATTTAACCGCGTGAAATATGTTCGCTGCTGTTGGTGATGCTGGAAGAATATTACAGTAGTAGTAGAGGTTGGAGAAATATGTTGTTTAGGAGGGGTAACTATTGGGATGGGATCGAGAAACTTCCGGAAAGTTCAATTTTTCAAGGGCTGGGGTTAATCTGAATTATTTAATTTTTTTTTCTTTTCTTTCTTTTTTTTTTTGTCAGGGTGGGTGAGTTGGTTTTTTTTATTAACCTTGCCACCGTTTTCAAATTCTTTTCAATTCAAGAGCCCTCTCAGTTCGGTGAAAAAAATTACTGATTGTAATAAAAATGTGTCCTTAACACTAGAACTACCGAGGTGGTCAAAATGACTGGTTTGCAATTTCTCATATGAATTTTATAAATTTATAACGATGCATTTTTAAGAATTAATTGTGTTTTTCTGTAACTACTATGAACAAAGATTTATTTCCCTTGGATTTTATATTTTTTTCAAATAATTATTACTTTGAATTCTTTAGTTGAAATAGGTAAACTTTAATCGCCGGTAGTTCTAGCGTTAACATAAAATTGAAACAAGCCTCTTTGACAGTAGGTTTCTTCTATATTTCTGTAAATAGGAAATTTTTGTTAACGGAAGAGAGACTGGATTTGATAAAAAATGACATAAATAATTGTAATTGTTTGCATCATTTTTGAAATTCTTTTTATGGTATTGGCGTTGATAAAAAAAAATGTTGACTTTAAAATTGATTAAAATGACGTGGAGTTATTTTATCGTTAACCCCTTACCTTACAATCGCGAGTCATACTCGTGGTACAGATTGTGGTCGAAACGCAATAAAAACGCGTTGTATTTATAATATAAGTTCAATCTTAACTTCCAACCGAAGTTTCAATTTATAAGATTGAGAATTACCAAATCCAAATTTATGTGCTTTGATGTTTTTCATTTTACAAAGTACTAAAGCAACGAATAGCTCTCGCTAAACAAAACAGATGTACAAAAAGTTGTAAGTAATGAACATTGTTGAATGTACGTTTCAGTTTGGCCTTGTGAATCACTGAGTTACTACGTGTGATAAAAGTTATTTTATCAACTAGTTTTGAAACACGTTACTCATCAGCTTCTTCGTTTTCCGTTCGAACTCTTAAGTTTGTACAAAAGTTTCCGGCTTACTCATCTAACAGCTAAGGTCATTCTCGTCTCGCTAAATACCCTAATACGTTCACGTCAAGAGCAATTAATTCACGACAGAAATTCGAGACCCAGCATAAGTAACTCTTCTCAAAATACATAAAGCTTCTCACTTTTACCCAACATTTTCTCCATTCGGTTCTTGAACGTTATGCCATCGAGACAAATCTTCGGTTTTCCTAGTTCATAAAAATGTCAGGTAATAAAAAAAAATCAGTTTATCAAAAACTTATGCAAATATACAAATTAAAATTACCTCTAAAAGCTGAGTTATTAATTGCCAAATCCAACATCCAAGTTTGTTTCTGTATTTACACGTTCTTGTTTTTTTTTTTAATTTATTGTTTATCGTCGCATCAACCACTTGTGGGTTATTAGCGACTCTACACGTTCTTAAAAGATGGCCGCGCCTACTTTTGTGACCAACGTTATATTTATTTTATTCTTATTTGTGTCAGAGATATAAGATATTGATATTTTTTTCGTTGAATGACATTGACACCCGTTTTGTTGTTACCAGGCGTTCAACAAATGTTTATCAAATGTAGTTAAGTTCGGTTTGCCTCTGTCAACACGTTCTCGCAATCCCGTTCAATCTTTACATAATTTATTCATTGTAAAAAGTGTTCGCTTCGATCCTCTACATCTAACAATTTGTCAATCAGCTTCAACTTTCTTGGCCAAGAAATGGACTTGGTCGTTACGGTATCGATACTATTAGGTTGGTGCATATGAAACGTCGGATTTTCTTAGAGGGGACTGATACACGCCGATTTTGACGAAATTTTGCACAAATGTACTTTAGACCTTCCTAACAATATATCCGTACTTCATTGTTGCCCGTTTTTTACTTTAAGGGAGAAATCAACCCTTCTATTCGATTTCACCATTCTATATAGGTATTTATAAATGGTAAACGGCAGAAGATATCAAAAAATGATCGAAACAAAAGTTATATTGTTTCTTACGGTCTATAAATCCGTGCGAGAAATTTTCCCCAAAAAGTGGGGATGGACTGAATTTTCATAAAAAAATAATTTCTTCGGAATCAGCCCTTCTACGTAAGTGTTTATAAATCGTAAACGATAAAAGATATTAAAAAATGATTGAAACAAAAGTTATACTGTTTCTTGCGGTCTATAAATCTATGCGAGAAATTATCGGAAAAAATTATTTTTTTTATGAAAATTGAGTCCCCCCCATACTTATTTTGGAAAATTTCTCGCACGGATTTATAGACCGCCAGAAATAGTATAACTTTTGTTTCGATCACTTTTTATTGTTTGCGATTTATAAATACCTATATAGAAGGGTGAAATCGAATAGAAGGGTTGATTTCTGCCTTAAAGTAAAAAAGGGACAACAATGAAGTACGGGTATATTGTTAGGAAGATCTGAAAAACATTTGTGCAAAGTTTCGTCAAAATCGGCGTGTCTCAGTCCCCGATATTCCCCTGTAAGAAAATCCAACGTTTCATATGCACCAACCTAATAATTCCCACCAATTGTATTTATATTAATTACGAATAACACGATGATGGAAAATGCAAAGACAACCTCCCTTGAACGGTTGGCAATGTGTTATGATGTACAATTTAGAGCAGCTTCTTAACATTCTGGCCCCGTGTCAGCTCTTTTTTCCTTTTTTGCTACCTTCTTTCCTGCTATATTTTTTTCCTTTTCTTAAATTCTTGCTGCTCTTCCCTACGAGTCTGTGTATCCCTGTCCCTGTCCCACTCGTTGGCCACCCGAAGCTCCGGGATTGGTCAACGTTATTGGGTATCGAATTCTCGACAACGGCCAGGATGGAAAGGAGTGGTAGAGAGAAGAAAAGAGAGAGAGAGAACGGTCACAGTTCTCTCGATTCTCGGAAATAATGAATGCTGCTTCTGTTGAGAGAAAATCTGAAACAGCTCCGCTTCAATTTTTTCTTTCCCGTGGTGTGTCCTGTCTCGGATGTGTTCTTTCGCGGTAGCGTGATGAAAAGATTTCAGAAGATGCTTTTTTCTGCCTCTTCGACGGGCATAATAGGATTACGAGTTTGGTGAACACGATACGGTGTATGGCCGGGTAACTAAAAATAATTTAAACGCGCCCCCTAGTAGTTTCTCGAGTATAAAAGATGGGCGTGAAAAATTCCTTTCGGAAGGAATTAACGAATTTTGTTTGAAGGCGTTGTTAGAAGGATGGAATTTGCTTTGATGAACAGTTCAAAGAAGTTTTCGTCCACTATTTTTCATTTTTTTCTTAGCAAAGTTGGAAGAGAAAAGGGAATTTAACACTAGAATTACCTAAGTGGTCGAAACAGTCCATAATTCTTCATAAAAGTTTTACAAAATTATTATTATAGTATCTTTGGAAGAAATTTTACATAATTTTTTGATTAAAAGTATAGATAAAGATTCTTCTCCCTTTCGTTTGGATTTTTTCCTTAAAAATAAGTATACCTTAATTACAGTCAGTCTTCTATGGTTATTATTATGGTATAAAAAGATTGTAGTCAGGTTCGGATTAGGTGTCCAGTTTTTGGACAGAAAAGTATCCTTTTTAATGCTCTCAATCTTAGATCGGTCATTTTATAAATGGCAGCCCTGGTAAATGAAGGACCAAAAACCTGCGATTCTCTTATTTATTAGTTATTCATTTAATGAATTCCTGTTTTAGGGCCAAGCAGTGATCCAGCTGGCCAAGACCGTGAAGGACGTGACCATCTTTGGTGTGTGCAGTAAATCAAAGCACGAAGCCCTGAAAGCGGTCGGTACCATCGACCACCTCTTGGAACGGGGCACGGACTATAGTAACGAAGTCAGGAAGTGCGTAACGAACTCCATAAGTCATCCTCTTTCTTTTCCGTGGCGTGTTTATGTCATACAGTGTGCTTTATCGTTTCTTTCGATTCCCTTTTCTTCCACAGGATCTCTCCAGAGGGCGTGGACATCGTTCTGGATTGCCTTTGCGGCGAAGAATGCAACAAGGGATACGCCTTGTTGAAACCTATGGGGAAATATATCCTTTATGGATCCAGTAATGTGGTCACCGGAGAGACTAAGAGCTTCTTCTCGGCAGCGCGATCAGTACGTCACCAGAGTGATTTTACTCTGCTGTTATTATTTTTTTCTTTTTTTTTCTCTTTTTTTCTTTTTTTTTCTCTTTTTTTCTTTTTTTTTCTCTTTTTTTCTTTTTTTTTCTCTTTTTTTCTTTTTTTTTCTCTTTTTTTCTTTTTTTTTCTCTTTTTTTCTTTTTTTTTCTCTTTTTTTCTTTTTTTTTCTCTTTTTTTCTTTTTTTTTCTCTTTTTTTCTTTTTTTTTCTCTTTTTTTCTTTTTTTTTCTCTTTTTTTCTTTTTTTTTCTCTTTTTTTCTTTTTTTTTCTCTTTTTTTCTTTTTTTTTCTCTTTTTTTCTTTTTTTTTCTCTTTTTTTCTTTTTTTTTCTCTTTTTTTCTTTTTTTTTCTCTTTTTTTCTTTTTTTTTCTCTTTTTTTCTTTTTTTTTCTCTTTTTTTCTTTTTTTTTCTCTTTTTTTCTTTTTTTTTCTCTTTTTTTCTTTTTTTTTCTCTTTTTTTCTTTTTTTTTCTCTTTTTTTCTTTTTTTTTCTCTTTTTTTCTTTTTTTTTCTCTTTTTTTCTTTTTTTTTCTCTTTTTTTCTTTTTTTTTCTCTTTTTTTCTTTTTTTTTCTCTTTTTTTCTTTTTTTTTCTCTTTTTTTCTTTTTTTTTCTCTTTTTTTCTTTTTTTTTCTCTTTTTTTCTTTTTTTTTCTCTTTTTTTCTTTTTTTTTCTCTTTTTTTCTTTTTTTTTCTCTTTTTTTCTTTTTTTTTCTCTTTTTTTCTTTTTTTTTCTCTTTTTTTCTTTTTTTTTCTCTTTTTTTCTTTTTTTTTCTCTTTTTTTCTTTTTTTTTCTCTTTTTTTCTTTTTTTTTCTCTTTTTTTCTTTTTTTTTCTCTTTTTTTCTTTTTTTTTCTCTTTTTTTCTTTTTTTTTCTCTTTTTTTCTTTTTTTTTCTCTTTTTTTCTTTTTTTTTCTCTTTTTTTCTTTTTTTTTCTCTTTTTTTCTTTTTTTTTCTCTTTTTTTCTTTTTTTTTCTCTTTTTTTCTTTTTTTTTCTCTTTTTTTCTTTTTTTTTCTCTTTTTTTCTTTTTTTTTCTCTTTTTTTCTTTTTTTTTCTCTTTTTTTCTTTTTTTTTCTCTTTTTTTCTTTTTTTTTCTCTTTTTTTCTTTTTTTTTCTCTTTTTTTCTTTTTTTTTCTCTTTTTTTCTTTTTTTTTCTCTTTTTTTCTTTTTTTTTCTCTTTTTTTCTTTTTTTTTCTCTTTTTTTCTTTTTTTTTCTCTTTTTTTCTTTTTTTTTCTCTTTTTTTCTTTTTTTTTCTCTTTTTTTCTTTTTTTTTCTCTTTTTTTCTTTTTTTTTCTCTTTTTTTCTTTTTTTTTCTCTTTTTTTCTTTTTTTTTCTCTTTTTTTCTTTTTTTTTCTCTTTTTTTCTTTTTTTTTCTCTTTTTTTCTTTTTTTTTCTCTTTTTTTCTTTTTTTTTCTCTTTTTTTCTTTTTTTTTCTTTTTCTTTCTGTCCTTTTATGTCGCTGCATGGGAAGTTATTTCTTCCTGGTAATAACAGTGGCTGTTAGATTATACGTGGGACCACCGGGGTTTTATCGCGAAATGTCGCTAGTGTAATCAGTAAATGGGGCTAAGTATGGAAAGTATGAATAGAGGAAATTGAGTGTGCAGGGATGAAAGGGTCTTTCGGAGTTCCATTAGCGAATTTAAACTTCAAGCACATTTCAAGATCATCCGTATCTGTTTTAGATAGACCGTGACACATTCTCTGCTAAACGAAAGACATTGCAGATATCTTCGATACTAGAACTACCGACGATTAAAGCAAACCTATTTGTACGAAAGAAATAAAAATGACAAGTATTTGAAAAAATTCCTAACGTAAGGGTAACAATTTTTTATATGTTTTTTACAAGAAATCACGGGAAATTCACAAAAATTTGTCTCGTATATTTATAGAATTTCTATAAGAAACTATGAACCGGTCATTTTAACTGTTAAACATTTCTGTACTTCTAGTATTAAATTATCAGGTTACTTTATACATTCTTTTTCCAAAATATGTAATTACAAATTAGATCTAAGCGAAGAACCCTGTATGTCAATGTATTTCATTAATGTCAAGCATTGTTTAATTGACTAATTGTTTTACAGTGGTGGCAAGTGGACAAAGTATCCCCCATCAAACTGTTCGACGAGAACAAAACCCTGTCTGGCTTGAATCTCCGCCACCTGATGTATCAGCAGAGCAGCCATGCATTCGTGCGACGAGCAGTGGAACGAGTGTTCGCTTTATGGAACGAGGGTAAGATAAAACCTGTGGTAGACTCGACATGGGCCCTGGAGGATGTTCCGGAAGCCATGCAGAAGATGCACGACCGTAAGAACATCGGTAAGATCGTGCTGGACCCGAGCCTCGAACCAAAACCGAAGCCTGCGACCCCTGCCAAGGGAAAGGCGAAGGACAAGAAGGCTGCCAGCCAAGAGAGCCAAGAGAAGAAAGCGTCGAGTGTAGAGTCCGAGGAGGGGGAGAAGAAGAAAGAGCCTGAACTGACAAACGGAACATCCGAAGACAAATCTGATAGCGGTAAATAGAAATGAAAAAATAAAAATAAAAAAGAAAAAGATATTCTAGCTCGTAATCGTTCATGGAACATAATTTTTGTAACGCGCATTATTACCGGCGCACGGTAACGAAATATTCGATTGCCAAGTCGAATATTTCGTGCCTCCTTTTTCCATTGACCGAGCCTCCTTTGTTTTGCTTTCAGATTCGAAAGAAAAAGAATCGAGCTGAATTAGCGGCGCTAACTAATTCTAACATACGTATATATACATAAAAAATATATATATAAAAAAAATGTAAAACTGATATCACGTGAAGATCAAGAATTTTGCAGATAAGTACTCTATTACTCAACACTATTCAGAAAACTACCACGTTTGTTACGCTACACGACGCTTCATTATTATGTAACGATCTCCGTAAGGTATCGATATTATGCAGATGACGGATAATTTTGAAAAAAAAGAAAACCAAAAAAAAAAAGCAGAGGAAAACGGCAACAAAAATTGAGGACGTCGAGTTATTTAACTCGGAACAGATTGCAGTCGGAAAGAGACAAGAAAAAAAAAGAAACAAAAAACAGAAAAAAAAAAATAGGCTCGTTTCCCTGAGAATATTCATCTGCATGCCTCTAATGCTCTCCTGTCTGTTTGCGCCGAGAGAGTTCGATGGAATCCATGAGTGAAAGAGTGGATGCGAGAGAATACACGTAAACGTTCGTTATGTGTGTGAACCAGAGGAAAGCCAAACAAAAGGAAAAAAATAAAAGAAAAAAAATACAAAAAAAAAAAGAAAAAGAAAATGCAACCAAATACAAAGAAACAATATCAATCTTGACGTGGTCCACAGTAGTTTGCAGAATATAAGAATTATTATTTTTATTTTTTCACACTGACCAAAACGTACGATTGATTTTCATATACGATAGGAGTAAATGAACCTGGCGGATGCCAGATTCATTGGATGATCTCTGATCCTTTTTCAATTCCTTTTCTTCTCATTCTTTTTTTTTTTTTTTTTTTTCAACATCATGTTTCGTACTTATTGAAAGTATTAAGAAAAATGGTAAAAGCCAAAAAAAAAAAGAAGAAAGAAAGAAAATCGTCCAATGATTCTGAACTTGGCCAGCAAATCGCTACTTTTATCTACTTGCATCGACTACTATTAACTGCTGCGATACATATATTATATATATGCAGTGACATTTTACACATTATAATAGTACCATTTACTGTAATTTAATAGAATACGATGACGATGATAATCTAAATCAGCTTTACAGAAAGGGGAAGAAAAAAAAAAGAAGGATACGCTAGGTAGAACAGAACCCTGTATCTGAAAAGGCTGAAGAAAAAACGACTGTATTACTTTTTACTTGTATCTCCTTTTTATCGAGAACGTGTTTTTTTTTT
>SMSQ01025909.1:0-25602 GCA_019453375.1 Ctenoplectra terminalis
ATAATTGTATCAATTCTTATTTTAAATTACACATAAGTAATCAGAACGATATACAAAGATATATTTTACGAATCTTTTGCACGTAGCTTTTACGGAAAAATCTGTATAGAATCCTCTAAACTTTTAAGTCACAGTGTATTCAATATGTACACGGAAAGAAACACAGTAATACTGTTTGCAGCAAATATTAGGATTCTTCATGAAGCAAAGCTCAACGTTTCATAGTCTTTCTCAGAACAGCAAGTGCTGTTTGCTAAACAAACAGAATACGTTATTGTCATTGACAGACAAGAAAGTTAGAATATCTATCAACGACGAACGCGAGCATAAAGAAATGACGGCACGTGTGTATCGAAGTTTGCAGTCCTCTTCGACGACCGTATGTCACGTAAAATAGCCAGGACACCGTTGAAGAAAACTCATGTTCAAGACTTTCGGCAAATGCAGCGACATCGACAAGAAGGAAGAAGAGAAAGTCTTGTTCATTGAAATAAATCTCGGGCCACGATAAATCTTTCGAAGAAAGCTTCAAGAAATAGAACGATTTTTAAGAAATTCTTCAGTCCACTTGCCGTATCATGAAGATCGAGACGATGAATCTGTCGTTAATCTTAATCGTATTGCCAGCAGTCGCAGGCTCTTTCATGGACCTGCTGCGAAGCGTCTTTCAATCGGGAAGGGTGAGTCTTTTGGGTAAGAGTTACTAAAATATTTGAATAATCGTTGTGTAACAAAATGAATAGGCTGTTTTAGAAATATAGTTTCTTTGTGTGTTTTCTTGATTAACGAGTATCAATTGAGAAGTTGAAATGATAAACGATGTAAGCCTCAGAAGTGAAAACTTTCAGTAGAAACAAAAAATTCGTATCTGTTCATTTTGAAATTTACATCGTTTATCAATTGAACGCTATAACGGTTCACCTTTACAGATTTAGGAGGTAAATAAATGGTAAAAAATTAATTTGTTTATTTGTACTATTAGTATATTATTCCACGAAATTAGCATTTACGATTTTAGTTCCATTTTGCGATAGCTTTAATAATTAAAATAAATTACTCTAGTATTTATAATCTTTGCCATCGTATTCCACATGAAATTTATATCTTCTTTCAGTAAAAAAATCATTTCTTATTTTTTTGTAATTCACATCGTTTACCATTTTAATTGCTAATTGCAGTCTTCAATTGCATTGCTTTTTTAATTAGTGTAGGTTTAAAGTTTCTATAAAAATTAAATTGATTAATAGTGTTGCGCTAAATATTTTACTTGTTAAATTTACAATATAATTTTGCGCGATTAATTATAGAAGCTTTTTGTTTTATAGTATCGTTGTTAATGTTCAATTACAAATTTTAATTCAATTAGCATTTCCTAATAATATTTTATTTTTATTGTAAGTTCTTTATGAAATACATGTAATACAGTGTATTTTTATATATTTTGAAAACAATAAAAAGAAAGAAATTATTCTAATTTTTGTGAACAATATGTTTTGTTTTGCGTACGTTCTTCAACTTTTATATCTCTACGGTACAAACTATTGTGTTACAGCACAAACTTTAAAATTAACAATTAGCTTTCTCTGTTTAATTATGAATCTAAGATATTTGTTTAATACAACTATTTCTCATTTTTCTTTCTGACGTTTATGATAAGTGTAACCAACATCCATTGAAAGCAAAAATTAAAGTTGTAATAATATTAACACTTTAAACCATGATTTACAGCGTTATAGATTAGGCAAAGTAAATAAATTATGATAAAATAATTCAACTACCCCTATTTAACATTAAATTTTGCTTATTTATCTTACTATTGTTTTTTTAATAAATTTATTGTAAATAAGAGCAATATTTAACCTTTTTATTTTTAAACCATAGTAGTGTTCAAAATACTTTCAAGTAATAAATGTAATGATTTTTATGGTACTTTAAAAAACAATGTTTTTAGTTGTAAATTGTCGACGTTTTTAAATTTAGAGCGAAAACTTTGTAAGTTTGCAAACTTTTTACATGGAAAGCTAGAATATTAAAAATAGGCAATTGATGAAAATAAGGAAACATAAATGTATGATATTTTATATTTGAATTTCATGTAAATTGCAACTATAAATATTTAGATAGAAACAAACTGAATTCCTTAGCCAATTTAATTGATAACTGAGAAAATAAGATGCAGGATTTATTAAGTAAAAATTTAAAATAATTAAGAAAAAAAACTTAAATTGCTATAAAATCGTTCTAGAATTGATTTTGATATTATTATTTGGATAATTCGCAATAGTTTTTAAGACTTTGTACTTTAGATGTGCAAAAAAAAGATGAAACGTAACAGTTACAGAAGTTAGAATCGCCATATGTTGATACAAATGTTAATAAAATAATGTAAAATATAAATATAATAATAAAAAAAATAATAAGAAAATATAAATATAATAATACATATGTTAATACAATATATTACAAGTAGTAATAACGATTAATAAAATTAATAATATTTTGCTAAAATTAATTTAACATAATTTATAATAGTAAGTTAGTAGTTATTACATTTTGCATACAATTTGTACAATTATAAATATGTTGCAGAAGGAAATTTTTCTTCAGTCAGGGATATTTTGCAATACGATGAGTCATCAGGTTTTATTATTAAGAAATAAAAAGAGTTGATTATATAAGAGTGTAACCAAAATTGTGTAATAATTTAATAAGGACATCAATGCGTAATAGGTAATATAAATGTATATCTAGGATATGAAAATGATTTACAATGATTACACATAAGTTGTGCATAACATTTTGTACATATGTAGGCTCAGTAATATTGCAGATTTTAATGTAAGATTTTATGTTCAATGCTAATTATTTTAATTGGTCACGTTGATATTAAAAATAACAATCTTATTCGTGACTTTCTTTTACCTTTGTACCACTTATAAAAATTATAAAACAGTTGACAAGGTATTTTAAAGTTGTACCTATAACATCTACTAGTATGCTTAATATTATAAAAGAAAGATGAAAAACTTTCATAAACAGTCACTTACCAATTTTTTTTAACAAAATTTAAATTTAAATATAGAGCGCAAACGAAATTACATTATGATATATTGATACAACAGAAAAGCAAGTGATTTTTCATATAAAAGTAAATAAAAAATAGGGTATTATATTTTTTCGTACGAGGCTCTATTTTCAAGAAAAACAAATTTGAGTACTTGTTATATTGGATGCACTTGACTGTCAGAATTTGCTTAATTTATTCAATCTAATTGTCCACCATTATTTTTTTCGTTTTTTTTTGTAAGTATAAACAACGTCAGAATTTGGTGAAGTGCAAAGTAATGCAATAAATTTCAATATCATATTTATTTTATTAATTAAAAAATTATAAAAACTATCACATACAGTGTATTACACAAATTCTTATTTACTAATTAAGGAACCGTGGACCGACGATAGTATGTTCAAATTCTTTGCTACTTCAAACGCCAATATATGTCTTATTTTTCAGGTGAAGACAATTTTGATTATTTTTATTCGTGACCAATCAAATACACACGTACCAAACCAATATTAAAATTCGATTTTCTTAAAAACAGAGCTTTACATTTTCAACTTACTTTTGTTTTAAGAACCATACCTACTTTCCGATTGTATTACAATTTTAAAAATATCCTAGATATGGAAAAGTCACTATTTAAACTACTATACTCGCATCAAAGTTAAAGTGTAATTATTGTCAAAAAGGCGGAAAATAGTAATTGACAGTCCAATTAGTTTATTATCATAAATTTTCTCAAAAAGTTAATCAATGCTTATTAAGAGCAATTGTATTGTCCAAAAGTAACTCTATTATTACTAAAATATATTTAGTACTAAACCAACAGTTTCTTTCATAATTCCATATAAAATTCACTTTATACACAAGAAACTCTGTTCGAAGCTATAATAATCCATAGCTTGCACCATTATTTAGGAGAAGATAGGGTAATTGCGAACGCAGGGTAAATCCGAATGACACCATATTTCCATGTTACCGCCGTGCATCTCTCGTTTAACAACGCTTTAACCTTTTGCACTCCGTACGATTCTTTATCAATGAAGAAAAGAAGTTTTATTTTGAACGGAAAAAATGACTACTACTTGTGAAAGTACTTGTTTTTATTTATTTTACAAATATCCTTCTTCCTCTAAACGAAACATAAATGTTTAATTTTGTAAATCATCATGATGCGATATCTTTGGAAATTGAGCATAATCGTGTTGAAAACAGAATATCTTCGTAGCGGAGCCAAAGGAGCGCTAAGAGCTAATATTTGCCTCTATTATTATGAAAAATATTTGATACCTTCCACTGTTTTTTTATATTTATTTTTGGGTTGCTTTTGATTCTTTGTACAAGAATTCGAGCCTGTTGCAGTGCGTCTTCTGTAGCAGCGACGGGGAAGGCGATGTTCAATTTCGCTTTCGTCCAAATAAATTCACCTGTGCCCGTTGAATATCCAATTAAATTAGGATTGAACATCTGATACAGTAATGTGAAAAAATTATCAGAATTGAAACTGTCAAAAACTGTAGGATTTAAAATATTAGTCGAAACATATATGAACATTCTTTTATTGTGGATTCTTGCATTAACCCATAGCGAACGAATGCCGCCATACTCGCGACATTATAAATATTCTATGGTGTGATATATTTGAAAATTGAGCGTAATCATGCAGAAAACAGAATGTCTCCGTAGCAGAGCCAAAGGAGCGCTAAGCGTTAACAATGCTCAATATTGTTATCTTGCTCGATTTAGGAGGTTACGCACGCTTTTCAAGCCGAGAGCAATTAAAATATTTCCTAGAATTTTATCCAATTTTTATTTGTTTTGTAACTCGATGAAATTTCCTGGTTATTATTTATAATTGTATTGAGTATATGGTTCGGAAGTGTGAATTTAATCACTAAAAATACATTTTATAATTTATTTTATACCAAAGACCATAGTTTATAAGGTCTCAAATGATACGGTTCGGTTTTGTTCGAAGAGCTGTTCGCAATTACCCCAACAAGGTTGGAGTAAATTCAAATAGGAAAGGTTTCGTTTTTCATTCAAATTTTAATTTTATTATTATTATCATTTGAGAAAATGTGACTGAACTCAAAGATTACTAATTAAAGTTTAAAACTAGATAAAAGTTGATTTCATAATTGTGTAATTTCATTCACTTTTATTTAATCTCCCTTAGGTATTCGCAATTATTTCATCTTCTGCTATTTGATAAAATATCGATTAACACGACTAATTGAGACATCAACCATGGCATTGCTAACTCGATCGGTTTAATTTGATAACGCTCCGGGACGTGACACGTTAACACGACACTACTCTCTGCATCTTACGTCAAACCGGAAGAACGACTAAGCTACCGAGGAGACGAGTGCTTTGCATGCCGAGCAATTGGAGAAAGGCCAGAACTTTTCTTTTCGTTGGTTCGCGAGGCGAAAGAACAAGCTGGTCCCGGTTCCTCGTGTTTGATCGAACGCATTCAGTCGGCCCACTTCGATGCTCGAGCGCCGGTAAATTATTTGCGACGGTATTTAAGCCACGACGCGACAGAATGCAAATGAAAGAAAGCAAACGCGTTGACGTGCATCGTGTGCTAAACTTGTGTTCACTTACGATCGGTAAAGGATGAAATTCTGACGAAACCGGCTGTATCGTGTCTGTACCGGACATGGCATCGTGAACAACCGGAAAATGGTATGCTTTGAAACTTTCATGCTTCGTAAGGAACGCGTTATGTTACCGTTCCACTAACAATAAGTCTCGTGCGGTATGAATTCTTTCTTGATTGTTGATCAAAAATTTTATTTTATTTATATTTCTCTTGTCTTATATTCTCGACAAAGATCTAGCAGTAAAATATGCCAAAGTGCAAATAGATAGATTTGGGAAAATGCACAAAAGCAAGATTGAAGATCACCCAAACGAAACAGCTAAAAAATTAAGGCATGCACCGATGATCAGAAGACTTAAGAGGGAACACCACTGTGATGAATAAAATAAATCGATTTTCTTTTTATATATGTACAGGGTGGTCCACGCAACTTGCGCACCTCTATAACTTGGAAATTATGCGTTTGCACGAAAAAGTTTTGTATACGGAAGTTGCATGGTCTGAAGGGGTACATTATGTAGTGTATTAATTTTTTTTATAGGTGGAAGCGTTTCGGAAATTTGAAGGTCTACTTTGTTTTTTTTAATGGAATACTATATTTTTTATACCAAAATATGGAAGAATGTCGAATTGTGAGTAAAAAAATGCTGGCCTTCGTTAATCTTAAACCTAATAACCAACGAGTAATTTCATTTTATTTCCTGAAAATTTTTTTCGCGCAATATTAAGTTAGAGATTCAACTTATCACAGATTTCCGCAGAACAGCGAGATTCTTACGTGACGAATAAAGTGAAATTACTGGTTAGTTATTAGGTTTCGGGCTAATGAAGGCCAATACTTTTTTACTCACAATTCGACGTTCTTCCATATTCTAGAATAAAAAATATAGTATTCCATTTAAAAAAACAAAGTTCACTTTCAGGGGGATTGAATAAAAGTGAATGAAATTACACAATTATGAAATCAACTTTTATCTCGTTTTAAACTTTGGTTAGTAATCTTTGAGTTGAGTCTCATTTTCTCAAAAGATAATAATAATAAAATTAAAATTTGAATGAAAACAATCTCCGAAACGCTTCCACGTGTAAAGAAAATAAACACACTACATAATGTATCCCTTCAGACCATGCAACTTCTGTATATAAAACTTTTTCGTCCAACGCATACTTCGGAAGTTTCAGAGGTATGCAAATTGCGTGGACCACCCTGTATATGTATATTCTTAAAGTTCTAAAGAATACGCCCTCAAAATTTGAAATCGATATTCAAAGAATTGATAAAGATACAATGCATTTTGTGAATCGCGTCACAGTGCTGTTGAACAAGTCAAACTTTAAACGCGTTTTTCTCGAAATTGTATTTTTCTCACTGGCGGACACGATAACTCTGTCAATTGTAATCCTATCGACTAAACATTTTAATAGGGTTTTCGAAACAATGTTATCTTGAATTATACGTATGAATTTTTAAATCCGAAGTAGTTTTTTAAACATGTATATAATTATTACAATTATTTATAATAATTATTTATACTTGTATACAAATATAAATTATTCTTTTGTGGATTTCGGCCAACTTTTTTTCAAAAGTTTGGCATTTTTGCAAACATAATTCATTTTGAAAATTCATGCGTACAACGGAAACCACATTCATATAGTTTATAAAAATTGTTTTAAATGTAATTTTAGAGCTGCCATTCCAAAATTAGACCTTTTCCTCAACGACCAATATTTTTTTGTAAGGGGTCTGGACAATTAATCGTCAATTGAAATTTATACGTTTTTGTATTCATATTTTTTTATACAATCTCTTAAGGTATTATACTAAGAGTAAGTAATAAAAACTTTATATGAAAATTGTAAATTTTCTTGAAAAAAAATTCTTAAACAAGGTTTAGTTTTCCTGCCGTCACAGTGGTGTTTCCCCTTAAAAGAATCAAACCAATCGATCCCAGAACCCAGGAAAACACCACTGGGTGTTATCCACTCGAACAAAAAAATTTCATACATCGAATTTGTTGGTTGGCTCTAAAGAACCAGTTGTAAATATATTATAGGAGAGAGAAAAAAAAAATTCTCTTGTCCTCTATATGAGATGTTTGTTGAAAATTAATTGTTCTACAGAACATGAAGTACAGAAGAACATTTATCTGAACTCCATTTATTAGAACGAAAGTTTACTTATTATCTGAATAAATGCCAAGTATTACTCAAATTATATGAACTGTTACAATTTTGCTTACATTAGTAACAAAAATAGCGGGAAAACGTGTGTCTGAATCAGCATGATTAAGTAAACTATCTGTGAAATGATCATTTAAATAATAATCTGATCTCATTTGGCTAGAAGTTATTTTGAAATAATTATATCTTAGAATTTATTCGAACGAGTAAATAATTTCTGAATCTCCGAATTATTTCATTATTTGGTTACGAAATGAAATAATTTTTTATTTTACTTTGTATTTATAAATGTTTCTTGAAATAACGTCTCAAATAATTTTTGCCTCTGTTATGCCAACTGCATTAGAAATACAAGATTTCTTCACAGTGCTTCATGCAAACAGACTCACACACATATTATTCAAGGATAATGCATACTATGTCTGTCTTATATATTATTTTATTTAAAAAAGTTAACTAAAATAAAAAATTAATTTGAAATAATTGATTTAATCTTGAAAAGAATGTTATGGAGTTGACACACCCTGAATTTGATGAAATTTTGATATGATATACAGGGTGATTCGGCGAACTGGGACAGTTAATTGCTCTTTTTTAAGTAAAAATAGAAAAAAATGATATGGTATAATACGTCTAAGCTTCCTATGGTTTTATTTTTTATGTGGATGCACCGATGCACCCGTCAGGTGCAACTGCACTTTATTCTTAAATGCAATCCATTTATTCTGTTAAACCAGTCAGTCCCTTTTATTATTCTGCGTGTAAAAGAACTAATCCAAGGTGATCAAAATATCAATACTTTTCGAGATATTTGACATTTTATGTCAGAAACGTACTTTAATACAATAAGTATTCGAATGTTCCACTATTGCGCTCTAAACATTTTTTAACGCGTTTCTTTGCATTTCTCATTCCATGCTTTAGTTGACCATACCATACCATATTTATACTATATGATTTTTTCCTCTATCATTTATTTCTATTTTTACTTAAAAAAGAGCAATTAACTGTTCCAGTTCACAGAATCACCCTGTAGATCTCGAAAAAATATTAAACACGTATTTTTTATATCGATCATCGTTCACTGTGAAAGGGTGATCAGGGGTAATCAGCCCCAAAGTAGGATGAAAAGTTTGTAAACGAATTAATTTTTTTAAAAACCTTTCACACAATTGGATTCGTCATTAAAAAATAGGCAAACCGTACATTTAAACTTTCTTTCTATAGTTTCCAATAGTTTTCAAGATATACTGTTAAATAGGTTTTTCACTCCACATTTTGAGGGCTGATATCATTTCTTCAAAGTGAACGATGGCCGATATAAAATAAAACACGTGCCTAATATTTTTTCGAGATCCAAATCATATCAAAATTTCATAAAAATCGACGTGTGTCAACTCTATAACATTCCTTATTAGCATGAAATGAAGTTTACCTTTCGCAAATTATTCTTACAATAAAAATAATAAAATGGTTCGAATGACTCAATCTTTAAAATTGTAATTTTTTATTTTTATTTCGAATAAAGTTTGTCCAGGTCTGGTTCGAATCTAATTATTCGAATTTGGACTCCAATTATTTCAATGAAAAATTTGTAATAATGGAATCAGTGAGCTCCTATTATATGAATGATTTAATTATTTAAACCGTTTCGTTCTCTGAAGTGTTCGGATAAATTGAGCTCTACTGTAGGGTGAAGTTTTCCTTCATTTGACGTTCATAAAGGATTAAGCTAGCATTTAAGATGACGCAAAATACAGGACTTTTATGGTGTAGTTTATTTACAGAGTTTGTAGGAAGAAAGATGAGAAACAGTTATAACATTCGTTGCATTAGCAAGTATAATGGGGATACTTTTAAAAACTAGAAAACTATGAACTTTCGAATTCATGTTTATAAATAGACAATATTCTCCTTAGCAATTTAGTATGCTAAGTTTGTATACTTTTCCTTTGCATTCATTGAGGCACAGTATGTTTCTACAACTTACAGTTGTAGACAATTGCTTCGATTGTGTTTTGTATGCAATTTGCTTTTATCGATCTTTTAAAAAGGAAAATTTAACCTTGCTATAATATACAGATTTTTTTATAAAATTCTTCCATTGGAAAACTAAAAAAACTCTTAGCTGTGTTAAAAACGTATCTTTAACCCTTTAAGTGCGGGTACTTCTACCACAGCCGATCGCTCACAATGCAAAAAAAAGCAAAAAATTCTAATTTTATATTATTGAAGTAATACTCTATTTGAACCCTGTATGGGACCGTGTGACTTAAAAGTTACAAACTGATGTATCTATATTTAAAAAAAATAATTTTCTTTAGTTATCACTGCACTATTAAATTTGATTACTGTATTACTGTAGCGACGCCACGATCCATCTACAGTAATTATTAGTCAAAACATTTTCAAATCAAAGTGAAAAACTGTAATCAATCGTAATTTTTTCTCCGATAAGCGGACAAAATTCGGGCTATCGAGGGTTAAAATATTTTTTTTATTGTATTTGTTTTATTTTTATTTTAGCGGTATATAAGCCACAGCCGCTATTTGATATTAGTAAAAATTAACATGTTGTCTATATACCACACCCGCATCTGGCTATAATTTTAGTATGTTGTTTATAAACCACACCCGCAGTTAAAGGGTTAATGTAAAACTGGAGCAAGAAAATTTTCATTTCAAAAGCAGGTTTTTTATTATTCTTAAAATTTGAAAATTTTTTAACGAAAGGGAAACATGATTGGTTCGAAAATGACTCAAGGGTTGTAACAGGATTAATTGGGTTCAAATAGTATTTTAAATCATAACTCAACCCCTTGCCTTAATATTTTTTCAGTGGTCATACAAGTTAGCAGACTGCTTTCATACTGTGCTAAATGAAAAACATTGAACTGTTATACCTATACAATCTGTATTTGGTAACTCTCAGTTTTATAAACTGCAATTAAAATTACAATTCAAATTAAACCTAATTTGAAATTAGTACAGCCTACTCTTATTGCAAGAGGATTTAAAATATGTAAAATTGACTCTTCTGTTTGATTAATTTTTTTTAAATCCTACAATTTTGGAATATTGTAACAGAACAAAGTATTGTATATAATACGGAATACAAAATATTTGATATTTGTATGTTTAAAGTTTCAGCTGATAGTAAATTCATTGTAATTTATTCACAGTAGCTAGAAATTTTATGCCGACAAAAATAATTAACATTTAACATCTTCTCCTAGCATTAATAGCTACCTAACACTTGGTTATTAAATTAATTACAGTTTATTTTATTACTAGATATACCAAAATTTAGTAATAGAAAAAAGTAGGAACGTATGTTACGAACGATGAATCAATAAATAAATGTAAAAAAGATTATTTCTTTAGGATGACATCAACGAACATGGAATCATGTATCCTGTGATGTATAGTGGTCTGAGAAGCCAACCTCGAGTTCCTGATTATGTTCCATTTCCATGTAATGCACAATTTGGAAGGTACGTTTAATTGTTACTATCTTCACCAAACGTAACCCTATAGATATATTGCCATACCGTACTAATACTATTGAAATTATCGTCATCGCCTCATGGGTATACACTAGCGTTCAAAAGTATCCGGACACTTGCTTATTTTTGACAAAATGTAATTTATGATTTTGTTATTTAATTGTTACTGTTACAGCTATGCGTAGGAGCATCTTATAACAGAATAAAATTGAATATCGTAAATAAATTACTGAACTAATATGCAATAAAAATGACATTAAAGTCTGTAAGTGTCGAAACTTATGGAACTGTTTTGTTATTCGTAATTTAATAAATTATAAACTATATTTTGGTAATAAAAATAAGCAAAGATATTTTTATCAATTGTGAGCACTAGAAAGCTTTTCTTGGAGATTGATTTTTGAAGAATAGAAAAACCTATCCTAGTAAAAAAGAATCTTTTCCAGTAAAGTATTCCACTTGTAGATAATGGCTATAGTCAGTCATAAAAGTTTACGTACACTACCGCTCAAAAGTATCCGGACATTTACATATTTTTGACAGAATGTAATTTATGATTTTGTTATTCAATTATTATTGTTACAGCTATGTGTAGCAAAATATTACGATAGGATAAAATTGAATATTGGGAAAAAATTACTGAACTAATATGCAATAAAAATGACATTTGAATTTATAAGTGTCAAATTTTATGGAACTATTTTGTTATTTGAAAAGTTCTTTATATTTGGGTTATTTAATTGCTAACCTATGGATTAAATAATGACGTTCTTTTATCATGGTTAATTCAAATAGTGTCCTTTTACGAACCGTGTATTTCATTTTAATACAGGATTGGCAAATTTTTATTAATAGATAATTTCAATTTACAATGTGTCGATTCCTCAAGAATGTAGTAAATATTACTTCCAGTCATTAAACTGTCATTAATTTACACGTTTCAGTAACATTTATATACTGTAATCAATAGAAATTGATCAAGTTGACAAATTTATCAGTGTCCAAATACTTATGAGCGGTAGTGTACATGTATATTGGGATTCTCACTACTACACGGATGTACGGATATTCGAGTCTCAAATATCCGGCTATTCGGATATCCATAAAACAGTCGTTCAGATATCGGGTTCAATTTAAATTCGAGTATCCAATACAATACACTGTTGAATATTCGCAAAGGGCAATGGTGGATGTATTAAGTCACTGAAAATGTTCGTGCCCGATTTCACTAAATAGATGTCACTAACTTGATTATTTGCAAATGACATCTGATGTTGCTTGTGCAAGCTGCGTAGCAGATAAAAAGTACGATATTCAATTGTTACTCTAACAGCAGCCTTTTGTTTTTTGATAGTATTTATATTGTGAAAAGAGATTTTAAAAATATGCGAAGAAAAGATTCATTTGCGTCACGTCATGCTCTACGAATTCCACAAAGTAACAGTGGGAACTGCTATGAAAAACATTCAGGATGCTTATCCAGACCGTGCACCAGCTCTTCGTACAGTGAAAAAATGGTTTGCAAAATTCAGACGCGATGATTTTTTACTTAACGACGAACCACGCTCTGGCCGACCTTCTTTGATAGACGATCACATTGTGCATAACTTATTGCAAAATAAGATATTTTTATCAATTGTATTTGACTACTAATGTATTTATATTTAAAAAAAATTTATTTTATTTAGTTATCACTGTACTATTAATTTTATTGCTGTATTACTGTAATTAATATTTAATTAAAATTTATTTTATTTAATTATCACTGTACTATTAAATTTTACTGCTGTATTACTGTAATTATGCCACGATCCATCTATAACAATTATTCGTCCAAAAATTTTCAAATCAAAGTGAAAAACTGTAATCAATCGTAATTTTTTCTCTGATAAACAGACAAAATTCGGGCCATGGAGGGTTAATAAAAAAAAATTTGATATGCCAAATTACTTGTATTTTAATATGAAATCGGGCACGAACTTTTGTACTCACCCAGTACATATGATGCAAAAGACAAACGATTACATAATCTGATCTCTTGTTAAAGGAGCCAAAGAAAAAGCTTCTAACCTAATATCAATAACCGATTCTGTCTTTTATGAATTGCAAGCATTTATTTATTTTGTACTAGCACTCCCCTTTCGGCTTCGCCTGAGATATTAGAGTGACTGATCCATGTTTATTAGAATTCTCTTTTGAGATAACATATATTCGTGGTAATCCAGTTTTCTCGTGTAAGAAATAGATCTTTAATCCGCTAAATGCGAACTGGCAACAATCTCGCTACAGTACATGTGCAACAAAAACGCACGGTAACCGTACTGCTCGGCTCAACGTTTAACCCCTTGCACTACGCCGAAACTCTGAAAAAGCCGTGCCCAACTTGGCCACTGGAATGGTCGCGGAAGGCTCGTTTTTACTTCACACGATGAAGCTCTTTGGAAATTCGAATGAATTTGGATAAAAAACTATTAAAAAATGCTTTAGAGCCAGACTCGTGATATTCAAGTTTGGCATGGAAGTGTAACAACGAGTCTGACTGGTGATATTCAAGTTTGGCACAAAATTTTCATCACGAGTCAGACTCCTGAAAGTAGTGCAAGGGGGTAACACTAGGTCTACCGAATCAGTCAAAATGACTGGTTCATAATTTCTTACAGAAATTTTAGAAATTTAGAATAATGAATTTTTGGGGATTTTCCGTATTTTTTTGTAAAAAATATGTACAAAGAATTGTTACCCTTATTATAGGTATTTTTCGAAATACCTATTATTTTTATTTCTTTGATACAGATAACTCTACTTTAATCGCCGGTAGGTTTAGTGTTAAACAGTGAGTGTCCTTGGGTAGTTTTTCAAACCCCGACCAGCGTTGCCGAGGGCCATGGGTCCGTCTTTTGTCATTAACCCTTTCGCTTCGAGCGCCGCTTATAAGCGGTGTGCACAATATGATTTGTGTTATATGACTATAGTTATAAATGTTTATAAGTTATAGAGGTTATAATAATATAGTAAAAGTTATAAGTTATAAAAGTTTGTAAGATTGTTTTATTCGGCAAAATAGTTATTTAAGACTCAGGAAAACGTATATATAGCAACAACGCATACTGCACGTATTCACGGCGCGCGTTTCCGTTCAGTGACAGTAGTTCGAAGCGAAAGGGTTAACACGTTGAGCGCCACGCGTATTTCTAAGACAATCCCGTTCAGGCCACGAGCGCCGCTTATACGCACTGGTATTGAAGGGTCGGTGTTTCCGATCGCAGTACAATGAATCCCATTAATACTGTAATAATACCAAATTAAGTAAATTTTAAATAAATTTTGTGTAATTCCGCAAAATAGTGTAAAATTTTATAGTTCTCATGTTACACGCCGTCAGCCACCGATGGTTGACGCGACCTAAACAGAAAATCTAGTGTCAGCCACCGATGGCTGACGCGGCCTAAACGGAAAGTCTAGTGTCAGCCACCGATGGCTCACGTGGCGCTCAACGTGTTAAGCCCTATTGTAAGACGGTCATCGCAGCTCGAAGCTTAGCTCGCTCAACGCTTACGTTATTTATGCGACTTTCCTCTTCTTGTTGTTTACTTTCGTTTCTGTCCTTTTATTATTTTCGTATCCAACACTCGCGAGAAAGCGCCCGCGAAGCAGATTGTCGAATACGCGGGTCACGTAGTCTACAGAACAGTTGTATACATGAAAAAATTTACATATTAACTATATGTTAATAAGACGTTTTTGAGACATATTACACAGTCTGTGTCCGTCCTAGAGTATCCAGGAGTAATGTTTTAAAATTTGAGGAAGTTTTGTTCAGTAATTCTTGAGTTTTGCGCGAACATAGAAATTGGCTCTCTCCTTATACAGTAGTACGATTCTGTTAATACACATTTACACATGTGTGGATCGTACATTCATACGTTCTGTTAATACACATTTACACATCTACATGAAAACATAATCGTTATTATGTTTATAACATTCTTTTGTTTCTACCATTGTCCTGAGAAAACATTCCAATTTATTGCGCTCACATTAACCTGTTAAGTGCGTTCGACGTGTATACGCGTCAGGCCGAATCTCTTCTGCAGTGCGTTCGACGTGTATACACGTCATGTAAAATAAATTTTTCTGACTAATAAAAATATGTAGTATACACATCATCGTTTGATTTTAACTCCGCACCCTGTGGTGGCCTTTGGAAACTAAATTCCGTACTTAACCGGTTAACACTAGAACTACCGGTGCTTAAAATAGACTTATTTGTACTAAAGAAATTAAAATGACAAGTATTTGAAAAAATGCCTATAATAAGAATAATAATTCTTTGTGCATATGTTTTTCAGAAAATCATGGAAAATCCCCCAAAATATATCGTTGTAAATTTATAAAGTCTCTATAAGAAATTATGAATCAGTCATTTTGATTGGTTCGGTAGTTTTATTGTTAAAAATAAAATGAATCTATTTCTTATTCTTCTAGGTCACCATCGGCGCCTGACAGTGTGCATCGTTTACGACCTGGTGACATAGATGTAGTCGGCGGTCTGGGCGATTCATTGGTCGCAGGAAGCGGAGCTTTAGAAGAGTTTGCAATAGGAACGTTTATAGAAGCACGTGGAGTTAGCTGGTGCGTGGGCGGTCAAGGTGACTGGAGACGGTACTTAACCGTTCCTAATTTACTAAAGGTATTAAATGCATTAAATTCACATTCTCCTTGAAATGAATTTAAGAAATTACAACGAAGCGAATGCATACATTTTTCATTCTAAGTATTTATTTTTTGCCATTAAAGTTAGTCCAATTAAAAAAAGTAACGAAACCCTGAAAATCTAGTTTAATTAGGATAAAAACTGTACGATAAGACTTGTGCCATAAATGCTTTAATAAATGATTAACATAATTATTTAGTCAATCACAAAAGCCTACATGCTGCTATCAAATTTTGTATCTATATGTGATTTGAACTTTTATTATAATGTACACCATTAATTATTATATACACTCTAATAGCTGAATTTAAATCCGATTTAATACATTTAGGTTAAATTAAGCAATAGAATATAAAAAAATACAATATTACAGTAGAGAAGTTTTTAAAAACTTATTTAAAAGAGGCCACGAATAAAATTGCACTAGATATTACAAAATCTATAATTTGATCAATCCCAAGAAGATTATATGGACTGTTATTGGTACCAATTAAAGACTTACAAAATATTAATATAATATTAAGTTTACTTATTTTAAGATTTTTTTGTTCTGACATTGCATTCCTTTTTTTTACGTTTTCTTATTTATAACTTTAATAAGTAGAACTTTTTTAATATGTTTCTAAGTTTAACTGATACACAATTTGATGCAAGAAATTTCTGAAGCTATGCCTCCGTTATAATATGTGAAATTTATGACGTGTACACTACCGCTCATAAGTATCCGGACACTGATAAATTTATCAACTTGATCAATTTCTAGTGATGGTACATAAATGTTACTGAAATATGTTAATTAATGACAATTTAATGACTGGAAGTAATATTTACTACCTTGTTAAAGAATTGACACATTGTAAATTGAGATTATCTATTAATCAAAATTTGCAAATAATGTATTAAAATTAAATACACAATTTGTAAAAGGATACTGTTTGAATTAACCATAGTAGAAGAACGTCATTATCTAACTCATAGGAAAGCAATTAACCAAAATATAAAGAACTTTTCAAATAAAACAGTTTCACAATGTTCAACACTTATAGACTTTAATGTTATTTTTATTGCATATTAGCTCAGTAATTTATTCCCAATATTAAATTTTATCCTACCGTAATATTTTGCTACACACAGCTGTAACAATAATAATTAAATAACAAAATCATAAATTACATTCTGTCAAAAATAAGTAAATGTCTGGATACTTTTGAGCGGTAGTGTACATAGACTTTTGTGACTGACTATAGCCATTATCTACAAGTGGAATACTTTACTGGAAAAGATTCTTTTTTACTAGGATAGGTTTTTCTATTCTTCTAAAATCAATCTCCAAGAAAAGCTTTCTAGTGCTCACAATTGATTAAAATATCTTTGCTTATTTTTAGAATCAAAAAATAGTTTATAATTTATTATATGATTTTAGAAACATCACTAATGATACAGTTTAAATAAAAATGTCATGGTCACAAGGAAAATATGTAATATTAAAAACTAATTTTAGTAATTATTAAAAAAATTAAAAATAGAACATAATTAACGCTGCTGACTTAGATAATATAAATTGTACATTTAACATAAAAAATAAGCATTACTTTTTATACATGAAATATTTCTTGATTTTGAATATGGAAACCTTTTGTGGTTATTATATTTAATTATTAACTGATCAGTTAGAATAATAATGAATAGTTACGCAAACAACATTTAAAATAAGATATAAGTATGTACAATAGATTCTCTCAAACATACGTCATTCGTTCTGTCCGGAACAAACGTCTGCCCGGATAAATAATTGGATGGACTATCATTTATAGATTGTAGATAAAAGAAAAATTTATATAATATCTAGATATAATACAATATAATATATCACCGATATCACATAATAAGTATTAAGTACCGGAGAAAGTTCGTGCGATTTTTTGCCAGAGTTAAATTCAAATTTAATTTCTTGTAGTATTTTGCAGCAATGATATAATACTGATGGTATCGTTAGCAGATTATGTCCATTTAGTTGGTGTACACTATATCAATTTTTCATTTGTTTCAATTGTTCCCTTCTCTATCCAAAGTTAAAGATGGTAAGCGAAATGTTAGAAATTCATGCTTTCGTATTTTATGAATTTAACTTTGGAAACGCAGCAAGAAATGTTGCAAAACGCATTTGTAATGTTTCTAGAGATCTTTCTGTTATTAAAAAGAGAGCATAACAAACTGGTTGGAGTTTGTTCCAAGCTTGTAAAAATTCAAAATGATAACGAGATCAAAACAGCGGTTAATTTATTTTGCGCAATCAGAACTCGAGATTTTTATACTAATGGAATGTGTAAGTTTAAAAAACATTGGAGAAGAGCTACAGAAATTATAAATGATTGCTTTATTAAACAAAATTACATTTCAGGAAAGTTCGGACTTCTTGAATTTTCTAGCATAAATCCGCACGAACTTTTTTCGACCCCAAATATAATAACATTAATAATAATCTCTATTGAACATTACTTATATACATAGATATCGGTAATTTCTGTTTGCTTCTTTTTCTTCGTCAACTCGTTGGCAGGTAGCGGTGACCGATTAAAATGGAGCCAAATAAGAAAGAATGTATTGTACAAGTAGAATTCTTAAAATATTTACACATTATTTTTTATGTCGAATGTTACAAACTTCCATTTAAACAAGAGAAGATCATATAAAATATTTACTATAAATTCAAGTGCGAATTATATTAACCCTTAACGAACGAGCGTATTTTTCTAGAACAATGACCAATAGGTTATTATATTTAAGAAATTAAGTGCTTTATTTCCAGAGCGAAAAAAGGTGCATAATTAATATCGCTTTATTGGATTTTATGGAAACTTTCAGTACTAATACGTAGTATATGAATAGATATGTCCATACAAAAGGATACTGAAGTGAAAATTTCAGAAAAATAATGGGAGTTGAAATAAACGAATAGATGCGTGTAACAGATTTCCTGAAATATCACGTCATGCCGCCTGTATGGCGGCATTCCATTTTTTTAGAATATTTATAATGTCGGGAGTATGGCGGCATTCGTTCGCTAAGGGTTAATGCAAGAATCCACAATAAAATAATGTTCTTATATGTTTTGACTAATATTTTAAATCCTACAGTTTTTGACAGTTTCAATTCTGATAATTTTTTCATATTATTGTATCAGATGTTCAATCCTAATTTAATTGGATATTCAACGGGCACAGGTGAATTTATTTCGACGAAAGCGAAATTAAACATCGCCTTCCCCGTCGCTGCTACAGAAGACGCACTGCATCAGGCTCGAATTCTTGTACAAAGAATCAAAAGCAACCCAAAAATAAATATAAAAAACCAGTGGAAGGTATCATATATTTTTCATAATAATAGAGGCAAATATTAGCTCTTAGCGCTCCTTTGGCTCCGCTACGAAGACATTCTGTTTTCAACACGATTATGCTCAATTTCCAAAGATATCGCATCATGATGATTTACAAAATTAAACATTTATGTTTCGTTTAGAGGAAGAAGGATATTTGTAAAATAAATAAAAACAAGTACTTTCACAAGCAATAGTAATTTTTTCTGTTCAAAATAAAACTTCTTTTCTTCAGTGATAAAGAATCGTACGGAGTGCATAGGGTTAGGTTGTCCCGAAAGTTACTTTCGTTGTCGTCGTGCAACGGTTTTGTTTGACGGTGTTTATATAAGTATGCAGATTTATCTATTAAACAAGAAATGGAGGAAGGTTACAGAGCAAAAAATATTAAAACAAAAAATATTATGCATCCAATACTTATTAGTAAAACGAAAGAAACTTCTGAGACAACATAATATTAAGTTGTCCCAGAAAATATTGTGCATTTTACAGCTTCAGATTATTGAATTAACATATATGAATAGAATCTTATACGAATGAGAAATATACTATTAACATATGTTTTAAAAATAACTGGAAATAAATTCATGCAAAACTAATGGCCATTTTATTTAAATTGGTATCGTTAGATTAAAACTTGATACAAAAACAAGAAATATTAATCAACCAGTTGAGACAATCTAAATTTAGATGAATAATAAGCGGACAGTTGCAAAAAAATAAAAGAAATTAAACAAGAAGAAAAATGGTGGCTTCGAGTACTGTCTGATCATAATATCGCGCAGCGACAAAACGCGTGTCTGTTATTACTTATATTTACCATAACGCAGGAAGAAAATTTTTTTACAGGAAATTATAATAAGCAATGCAAAATAGATAGGTATTTTATGAGCACTCGTAATGAAAAAGGTCGTAAGTAAATCATAACGGTGAGTTCATCGTGCAAAGATAGATTTTAGCTCTACATGGAGGAATCAAAAGGATGTTTTGTTTTATAATCTGCTCAAATGTTATCAGACTGTTATAGACACGCGTTATAGGAACCAATATTAAGCGTATACAACGCACACTGATTAAAAAAAGGCTATTGAGGAGTAGGAAAGTATAAAATTATCGTATTGCATGATTATGCTGAAACATACACTACCGCTCAAAAATATCCGGACACTTGCCTATTTTTGACAAAATGTAATTTATGATTTTGTTATTTAATTGTTATTGTTACAGTTATGTGTAGCAGAATATTACGATAGGATAAAATTGAATATTGTGAATAAATCACTGAGTTAATATGCAATAAAAATAACATTAAAGTCTATAAGTGTTAAACATTGTGAAACTGTTTTATTTGAAAAGTTCTTTATATTTTGGTTAATTGCTAACCTATGAGTTAGATAATAACGTTCTTCTACTATGGTTAATTCAAACAGTGTCCTTTTACGAATCGTGTATTTAATTTTAATACACTATTTGCAAATTTTTATTAATAGATAATCTCAATTTACAATGTGTCGATTCCTTAAGAAGGTAGTAAATATTACTTCCAGTCATTAAATTGTCATTACGTTACATATTTCAGTAACATTTATGTGCTGAAATCAATAGAAATTGATCAAGTTGACAAATTTATCAGTATTCGGATACTTATGAGCGGTAGTGTACAATTACCGAGAAAAGGTTTGGAATCATTACGTATTCTGAGGAATGAAAGAATTGTCAAAGAAAAGGATTTAGAATTATGATGTCTGAGGAAACTTTTCTGTGAAAAATTAATCAAACTTACAGCATTAATTTCGAATTAATAAGAAAATTAACGGAACAGTCGATATAGGTACAAATTGAAAAGTTATTTCAGACTATTTGGTCATTATATTACTGCTTATATTCGATAAATATTGTTGGTTCTTTATTGAAAAGTAAATATATACTGTAGTAGACTGAGGGTGTCAGGATTTCTAAATGAGTTGGTATAGACTAAATTAAACAAACAAGATATATATATATATTTGAAAAAAAGGAAATACTAAAAGTATATCAAGCGACTCCGCCTCGTGGAAAGTCGGGCTTCGCTTGTTTTTAATAGCGCGCGCGGTCCTCCTATATTGATATACTATAATACGTATAATATAATATACCCGCGTAGCGTTTTTGATAATATATCTTTGGATTCTAAGTTATTTCAATCGACGCAACGTAAGCTTTTCCAAAGAAAATTATAAAATGAAATAGACATTCGGAAATGTGTTGAAAATTTTAACGTATTTAAAAAAGAATTATTATTTTATCACCACGCAATTAAACTTTTTCTAAAAATCGCTAATGGTTGTAAATAACGGGAGGAACTATTTTTATTATATGATATTGTATTAATTATTGAATATCAATAAAGATTTTCTACGTAAACACAGCTATTATTTTCGCATACTTCTGTAGTATCGTAGTTTAGAACATAGCAGTAGGTTTTCCCAAAGACAGGGCCGTAAAAGAGAAAGGTACTTGTGAAGAACAGGTCCAAGGGGCTGGCGTGTACTTTTCCAGCTGAAACGTAGACTAAAGTGCGTGGTGGTGAGAGTAGAGGGTGCACGAGAATTTTTCCGAGAATGGTAAAATAGAGAGATTGTCGTTGACATTGAAGAGCGAAGGACCTATGTACTCTGAGCTATCTTACAAAAATTTCTTTTTACCATATAATTGGCCTTTCAAAACCATACATTTTGCATTTTGAATTTTTTCTCTAGGCCAAATAGTTTTCGAAATATTCGCAAAAATGTGATTTTCAACCCAACTTTGAGGGGTGTTTTCACCCCTTCAACATGGCAGATAAAAAAAAATACGTGTCAAATATTTTTTCGAGTTCTATAACATATCAAAATTTCATCAAAATCGGCGTGTGTCATTTGGGTAATGTCCCTTGTTAGTGTCGAACTATATTTGTTTTATTTTATACCTATCTTTATGTTTTTCAATAATAAACATACAATCCTTTATTCTAATACTACACTTCTAATAAAATGACAGAAATCGCGCAATATTTTCTGGAACACCCTAAAATAGGATGGAATGTACATATTGTACACATGTATAGTCGTGATACAATAGGGAAAAGTATGAAAACTGTAGTTTTTACATAGTTTGTTCAAAAGAAATCATTCTTTTCTCAATTGTACCATGGCTTTAAAAGTACCATGAAATTAAAATATTTCTGTCGATTACAGCTCATTACAATCTTTTTTGGTGCAAACGATATTTGCTCCGCACAGTGCTTCAACCCCGCACAATTTTCTCCTCTTCGCTACGCGCTTCATTTGCAAAGAGCGCTGGACTTTTTGAAAATCGTGCTACCTCGTACATTGGTCAATCTTGTGCCAGTTATAGGTAATATATGCAATTTTTTTCAAAAACAGTACTTAATAATCAAGTGTGTTTCTTCTAATACGATAACTGTAGTTTAACCCTTTCTATCCAATCTTGTTTCTTTATTTATATAATTTTCTTATTTTTAACTCAATTAGACTTAAATTTCTTGACTGTGCCGCCTTCTATACGTATTCTAGAATGCGTGTGTGCTTTTTTTATTACATTAATCAACAAAGTATAAAATCATAATTATTATAATAAGAGTTTAAGTATTTATGAACACAATAGGAGGATTAAAGAGAAAAACAGACTTTTGCTTTAGTTGTGTTAAATTTATGATTATCGGAAGCTTTGTATATAAGCTTACAGCTATATTTCTTATTTAGTATTTAAAATAAAGTTTTTGTCATGCACCATTCACGGTAACTGTTAATTATGCATATGACATATTGAAATCAAATTAAAAAAATTTCAATTTTAGAAAATTTAAATTTATACAAAATGGATTTATAAAAGAAAAATATACTTAAATCTGTGTTCCTACAATTAATATTACCAAGCACCTGAAGGTTTGCTAACTATAATAGAAAATTGTATGTAAATTCCCTGTCTAATATATTAAAAGTGTATAATTCTTACATAAAGTGTAAACGCATATTGTCGTTTCCGATCAAATATAAACTATGAATTTTCGTTTCAAAGTTTGTACAAAAAGAAATATTAAACATTGTTTCAAAGTTTTAAATACCACAAAAATGAAATATATGTTATTCTTACAAAATATTGTACAGCATCGTACAAAAATCTTAGACCAATGTTTTGTTATTTTATAAACGAATTTAAAGATAACAAACATTATTTCGATTATTCTATTAATTTTTAAGATTTATTTAATTTTAGAATAGTTAATTGCGTCAAAAGTTACCAATTAATTGAAAATAATCAATACTTTGTGTAATTTCCTTGTTTTCCTCACAGTATCTTTTAAAAAGCTATTGAATTATTTTATAATAAAATTGGCATATCATCATTCCGTTTTCAATAGCTCGAAAAGCTTATTTCTCTTTACTGACTTAAATAAATAGCTTATTTTTCTTTTTCTTTCTTTTTTTGTTCTTAATAATCCCACACATGGTTTATAATATTTAGATCAAGATTCGTTCTATTCCAGAATTTTTTAAAAATCTGTGCACAAAATAAAACTACAAATAATCGACATAATAAAAACAACATCTAAAAATTCATTTCCATGTAGCAGTATACGTGTATAGAATTGGTTCTCAAAAGTATATTTCATTGCAACTGCAATTCCAGTAACACCGGCGGTCTAAGACTTTTTGCACTCTACTTTATCTAAATGTGTCTAATATGTTTTATACATATTAAATATTATAATTAAATTGTTCCAATTTGCAATATAGATGTTACAGTTTCCATTAGAGTACCTCGAAGTGCCATGTGCCACATTTTGCATCCACTTTACTGCGCTTGCATGCACAGAGGTAATCGACCAGACATTGCAGCTTCGAAAATGTCGCACCTTTATCAGCAAGCAGTTGAAGCTTTAATACACTCAGGAAGGTACAGTCGAATTGCTCTTCTTTAAAAAACGAAAAATATTAACCCCTTGCACTACTTTCACGAGTCTGACCCGTGATGAAAATTGTGCCAAACTTGAATATCACGAGTTAGACTCTAAAGTATTTTTTAAAAGTTTTTGATCCAAATTCATTTGAATTTCCAAAGAGCTCCATCGCGTGAAGTAAATACGAGCCTTCCGCGACCATTCCGGCGACCAAGTTTGGCACGGCTTTTTCAGAGTTTCGGCGTAGTGCAAGGGGTTAACACGTTGACTGCCGTGGGGGCCACTAGTGACCGGCACTCTACTTGGCTACATCACCATGGGGGTCACCGGTGACCGGCGTCGCGACCCATAGTAAAATACATAATTATAGTAAATATCGATACTGATAAATTTTCAAATAACACCACTGTTACTATAATGGTCCGGAGAAATTAATGCTATACAGAACATGTAAACATAATTTTATTAATACAAGGAAAATATACATATTATTTTTTTCAACATAATATACATCGCATATTAAGAAATTCCTGTTGGCGCCATGGGCAAACCGCGTAAAATGCGCGCGGCAGTCAACGTGTTAATATGTTTTTCTCTTACGGTCTTCATTTATAAATCGTTACTATTAGGTCATCCCGTAAATAATGTCATAAATAATAAGATATTAAAATTTGCATTCATTTGTTTTCTATGATTTTTTCTTATCTACCAAGTAGTTTCTGGATTCCTTTTACAAAAAATTTTTGATGTCTTTATTAGGTTGGTGCATATGAAATGTCGGATTTTCTTAGCAAATAACAGTAACCTCGTGTCATTTTTTGATCTTACCAATTTTCAAAATTTGATGCAGTAGCATGGAATGATTAATAGTCATTGTTAGAGCAAGTTCTTTTGATGTTCGACGCGAGTTATTTTCCATCGGTGCTTTCAATGCATCGTTATCCACTGACGCTTCGATTCTACCACGTTACTCATTTTATAGACAAATTTCTAAAACGGAATTTCGCGAATTAACGCTCAACTTTCCTCTTGTTCACAATATTATGTCTAAACTCTCCGTTTATGTTCCGAGTGATTTTTGCAGCATTATCGTCAAATTTGTATTCGTATAAGAAAATTGTACGAATATCAACAAAATTTATATTTGGAATAAATGTTTAAAAAATGGCTAAAATGCATAATTTAGGAAAAAGTGTTTCGAACATAAT
>SMSQ01025909.1:27553-55533 GCA_019453375.1 Ctenoplectra terminalis
GTATGCACTCAGTAGCGTCGCATAATTCGTAGAAAATTTCAATCAAAAGATATTTTTGAAATAATCGTTTATAAGACACTTCATTTTACTTGATACTGTTTACATACATCAAATTATTTCGTTTTATCCTAATTTTCTTCTTATGTTCACTTTATTTATGTAAAAAAGATGAATAAAAAATTGCTATTAAAAGTTTACTCAAAATATATGTACATGAATGATTGTTAGAATGATTATATATTATCGCTTGAAGAAGCATTAGAAAATATATTGTACATTTAGAACTGTAAAGTTTGATTTATGAAGTTACATATGTACTCCATAAATTGATTGCATATTGTTCGAACATGAAGTTCTATAATTGTTTTATATAGCACAGTTAGTGCTTTGTATCAATACATTGCACGTATGAAAGGCATTCTGGATCTTTTCTCGCAACATCATCTTGATTCGTCTATTTTATTTCTAACTTTGTATGCACTTGCATTTATCTAATTTCATTTATTTGTTGTTTCTGATATACCTAATAATTATGGCATTGCTATTAGTTTTTTCTTATCAAAACATAAAATAACAAATTGAATAATTGTTATTCAAATTTTCTAGCAGCTTAAAAAAGAGATTAAAAAATATATTCAAATAATATGATAACTAAATTACATTCTTTATTGCATTACTTATAATTTAAATTGTTCGCGTTCATAAATTTTTCATTATGAATTTATAAATAATTGCTATAAAAGAGTTTAACGATGCGTTACGTATGTAGGTAGTACTAGAATCTTCTAGATTTTAACGTTACAATATTTTACCGCGCGTGTCTTGTTCTTGAGCCGAAAAATAATAAATAAATAACATCTTGGAAGCCTAGCGATTGTGATTCCTCCACGTCATTCGTCCTAAACGAAAGAACAAATCAGTTAACAACGAGTATTGCGATGTCAAGTAGTTAGACTTTTCGTAAGCGAAGTTAATCAGGAGTCACGGATGGTCTTATAGTGAGTCAATGCGTCTGATTCCTGTTCGTTACTTGCTAGCTATGAGCGAGTAAGACGTAACTTTACAACGAATATTCGTGTCAACTAATAAACTAAAAATGTTTAAAATATATTATACTTCTAAAATTTTGAATAATTTATGTTGGTAAAAAGCAAGATAATAATATTACAAGAAAACAATTAATATGTTGTTGCTGTATTTAAAAAAATGTATACACTTTTTACTATTATAATGTGTGAAGTCTAATGGTAGAAATTTGCTTAATAAATTTCGGAATAAAGGAATCATTTAATTTGAATAAATATGTAGTAATACTGGCAAATATTTAAACGTATCATATTATAAACTATTTAAAATGAAATAATACAAGTTACAACTTGTATATAATATCGTTATTTTGCTATTAAGTAATTCATAAATGTTTATTATAATTGTGACTTTTAAATATAAAGCATAGTAATAGTAAAGAAAAAATTAAGAATACATAAATTTATCTGTATCAATTATTCTTATTTTCAAAATAAATAGATTACGTCAAATTCAATTCACTAACAGTGCATTAAACATTAAGCTCTCATATATCAGTATCCNTTAATAGTAAAGAAAAAATTAAGGATACATAAATTTATCTGTATCAATTATTCTTATTTTCAAAATAAATAGATTACGTCAAATTAAATTCACTAACAGTGCATTAAACATTAAGCTCTCATATATCAGTATCCAAATCATAAGTTGCACAATACAAATTTTGTTATTCGATTTGCACAGGTTCTTACACGATAATAAGCATATCGATATTTTAATCTAATGTTATAAAAATATTAAATATTTTTTCATTGTTGCATGACATTATATTATACAAGGACATAATATTTTTGTACAAAATACCTCTAAAGTATTGTAACTATTACAACAAAAATTGAATAATTAATTTATACGATAAAATGTAAATAGATAACTATTATATCACCTTATTATCAATTCATGTCTACGTTATCTACATAACTTTTACTGTAGCTTAACACGTTAAGCGCCATGCTGAAATTTTTGTTTAGGCGTCCTTGGTTTCCAAAGACTGACACAATTAATTTCCAAAAATAATACCTTATAATTCATTAACGAGTTCTATTAAATCACATTAAACAAAATTACCGTTTTCCTTTGCAGGGCTTAATAATTTTCTTCTTAAATTCTTAACTATTTTGTGACCAAATGTTTTTGAATTACTATCACAGCACACAATCTAAAGGAAAGTTAACCAAAATCAACGTGGCGCTTAACGTGTTAACTGTGTAACTATTAACCACGTAACCGTATATTTTTGTGATCACTAATAAGTGTGAAGTGGATGTGACCTTAATAACTAAATAATAATAACAATTTTATATAATATTAAATTGTCCCAGAAAATATTGTGCATTTTACAGCTTCAAATTATTGAATTAACATATATGAGTAGAATCTTAAACGAATGAGAAATATACTGTTAATATATGTTTTAAAAATAACTGGAAATAAATTCATGCAAAACTAATGGCCATTTTATTTAAATTGGTATCGTTAGATTAAAACTTGATACAAAAACAAGAAATATTAATCAACCAGTTGAGACAATCTAAATTTAGATGAATAATAAGCGGACAGTTGCAAAAAAATAAAAGAAATTAAACAAGAAGAAAAATGGTGGCTTCGAGTACTGTCTGATCATAATATCGCGCAGCGACAAAACGCGTGTCTGTTATTACTTATATTTACCATAACGCAGGAAGAAAATTTTTTTACAGGAAATTATAATAAGCAATGCAAAATAGATAGGTATTTTATGAGCACTCGTAATGAAAAAGGTCGTAAGTAAATCATAACGGTGAGTTCATCGTGCAAACATAGATTTTAGCTCTACATGGAGGAATCAAAAGGATGTTTTGTTTTATAATCTGCTCAAATGTTATCAGACTGTTATAGACACGCGTTATAGGAACCAATATTAAGCGTATACAACGCACACTGATTAAAAAAAGGCTATTGAGGAGTAGGAAAGTATAAAATTATCGTATTGCATGATTATGCTGAAACATACACTACCGCTCAAAAATATCCGGACACTTGCCTATTTTTGACAAAATGTAATTTATGATTTTGTTATTTAATTGTTATTGTTACAGCTATGTGTAGCAGAATATTACGATAGGATAAAATTGAATATTGTGAATAAATCACTGAGTTAATATGCAATAAAAATAACATTAAAGTCTATAAGTGTTAAACATTGTGAAACTGTTTTATTTGAAAAGTTCTTTATATTTTGGTTAATTGCTAACCTATGAGTTCGATAATGACGTTCTTCTACTATGGTTAATTCAAACAGTGTCTTTAATTTTAATGCACTATTTGCAAATTTTGATTAATAGATAATCTCAATTTACAATGTGTCGATTCCTTAAGAAGGTAGTAAATATTACTTCCAGTCATTAAATTGTCATTAATTTACATATTTCAGTAACATTTATGTACTGAACAATGACAATTTTATTCTATGATGTGTGTATTATTAAGCTAGATAAAAGAACAATTATAGTAACAGTCTACGATTAATTACAATTTCCGTAATAATACGCATTGAGTAACGTGCACCTTTCATTCCGTTTCAGGGGCAAATTTGCTGTGGAACAACATGTTGGAACCAGTCGGGAATAAAACGGAACAAGGGCTACCAGAAATATTCGAAAGACTTTTATGCCCGAACGACAACGCGCCGTATATTTTCACGAACGTGAACTCGAGACGTTTTCGATTGACAGGGCGCCAAGATGGAATCGTTGCCAGATAACAAATAGAGAAACGCTGATAGCGACGCTTTCACTTGTGATAATTACTGATACGTGTCTTGATGAAAAATTCCTCAGGTCAGTGGAAAGTTTAACGGTTACACGCATACAGATCTTCGTAAATAGCCATGCGAAAGTGTGATGGACCCGGTGACATTTCTAATATGCTTTTGTGTATCGTCCGGTAAAAATTCCACATCATAAAATAGCAACGATACATAAATGAAGACCGTAAGAGAAAAACATAATAGGTCAGATTTTCCATTTTTTAGAAGAGAGCAATTCGACCAATTCGCGCACACTTATTTTTAAAAAGAAATATTAGGCAAAAGTACACTGTCGGCCAAAAGTTTGAAATCATTTTTCACAACTGTACGCTTTCCACCGCGCGTTTTTCTCAAGTAACACAGACCAATCTTCGCTACTTAAAAGATACAAGGAACATATAAAAGTGTCTTTAATAGATAAATTATATTTAATGGTAACGATCCCGTATTGCACAGTTCATACAGAACATTAAATTAAAAATAAATATTTTTTTCATTTATGTAAAACCTAAGATTAAAGATAAATTATATAATACGAACATGAAATTAAGAGTAAATAATAGATTTAGTATTTTTTAAAAGTATGATAACGTTGGAATCACGTTTTATGAAATGATACACTACGAAACTGGCAAATATAACGCGTATATCTATTTTTTTTTATTAACCCTCTATAGTCCGAATTTTGTTTGTTTATCAGAGAAAAGACCTAGGATTGATTATTTTACTTTGATTGCAAAATTTTTTAAGTAATAATTCCTATAGATGAATCGTGGTGTCACTACAGTAATACGGTAACAAAATTTAGTAGTACAGTGATAACTAAATAAAATAAACTTTTTTAAATGTAAATACACGAGTATGTAACCCTCAAGTCACATGGCGCCATAGAGGGTTAACGGAGCATACTCGACATTTCCAGTGTTTCTTTTTTTTTTTTGTCACCTGTCACAATGAATACCATTAAATAACTAAAGAGAAACGACGAATGAAATGTTGGACAACCAGTTGCTCAGGAAAAAATAGATCTCCCTATTCGGTCATGCAGCAACTTCAAAACGAGGAGTTCTCTCCATTTGGTCATTCAGCGACTTACTTCAAAACGGGGAGATCTTCCCACTCGGTTATCTAAGTGTTAATAATTCAAAATTAATATTTTAACACATTGTACGCCGGTGGCATCTGAGACACTTAAAGTCTGAGCGCCGGCACCGTATCGACCGCTTAAAGCCTCGACGCCGGCATGATTCGCTTGTTGACGACCAATGAATAGGTGAAGAAAATATTTAAAAATTTTATACATTATCGTAAAACACTAAATTTAGTTTGCATACTCGTTATATGCAATTTAACGATAACGAAAAATTAATAATAAAAAAAATTTACAATTAAAAATTGTCGGCGTACAAACGATAGACTTTGAAACCCGCGTTTTCGCGGGGCCGGCGCTCGAGCGATAGACTTTGAATCCCGCGTTTTCACGGGGCCGGCGTACAATGTGTTAAGTACTAATAGCAATTTATAATATTTTTGTATAATTTTCACGGAGAAGTTCTCCAAGTTAACGCAATTCGAAATTTTTTTTTCAATTCTTTTTTTAGAATCTGTAATAATTCTAAACTCCAGGCCGGTAGTGTATCTTTGGTCATATGACAGATTGTAACTCTTTTCAATTCTGTCAAACGACATAAAAATCAAGAAATTAATCAAAATGGACTTATCACGTTCCCCTCTTGTGGTTTTCGCGTGTTTAAAGTTTGCTTAGAGACATCGCATGTCTCAAGATACGATTACTACGAGCGATGAAAATGAATTAAACTACTGTGCCGATAAACGTCATCGCCAGAGCTGGGCGTTGCTCCGATAAATTTATCCCGATAATTATTCAAAGTGTTATTCTCCATTCATACTATTCGTATCTTATTTATGACTGTTCCCCTGAATACAATTGAGATCCGATTATTCGAAAATCGGCGATAGGTTGAACGTTACTCGAGTAACAGATAGAAACGGTAGTAATTTATTTGACTGACAAATGAATTTATTTTTACGTGAAGAGTGTATTTTAAATTAAACAAATGTTTGCAGCGTTTAATTTAAAATACTATTCGAATGATATTATTATTTATCACTAGTTATTTATGAAGAATGATGAATACATGTAATTTTTCTGTGTTCTACGTTCACTAGATAGGTATATTCTTCTTTTTTACCAAATGATCATGCAAGAAACAAAAATGTTTAGTCAAACTTTTCATGTAAAATCTCAGGAAACGCACCGCTGTTAATTTTACTATTATAATATATTTATAACCGATTATTTTCACCATCTTACCCTTCTTCCTCTTAATAGTCCTACTTAAGTCTGAACAGAAACGTCATCTGCATATTGTTACGTTTATAATGCTGTATGTAAATTGTAATTTGAACTACTCTTTTTAGTTACAAGCAAATAACTATTTGTTTTCTAGCAAAAGCAAATGACCGCAGTCGTGATGAAACAAATAGTTATGTTGCTACGAGAAACCACACTACCTCGTAACTTTGTAAAGGTAGCTTACAGCGTGTGTCTGCGATGTAAAAAATATAATAAAGTATTCTAATGATAAGTAAATAAATTTCAGTGCAACTTCACCTCTGATCTTAACACGTTCGCACCTAAACCAAAATGTCGGATACCGATTCTGGTATCTGTACAATATATTTTTACTAGCTGCACTTTTATACACTAATTTTAATGTTTTACACCATTTTAAGTAAAAATAAAAGGTTCTTCCTGAAAAAAAAGAGTATGACGTGTACGGTTACGTCATCAATTACGTAATATCATAGGAATCTAGTTAGGAAAACCCACAATTCCTTTCAAAAATACAATTCCTTTGTATTCGTCTCTCTGTATCTACCTACAAATTGTAATGTTGCTAAAGATTTAAAATATAGCAATGAAAAGCAAAAATAAAAAAAGCATTATATTATAATAATTGTTTTGCCAAGTATTCATTGCCGTTATACATAAGTGATATAAAACTACGCAGTTGTACAACACACGTATAGTACATGATATTAGTGAAGAAAGTGAATAAAAATATGGATAAGAATAACGCAAGATATAAAAAAGTATAACTTATTCTACAAAACGACTTGGATGCACTAATAATAAAAGTGTTACCGAAGACGCGTGTAAGAGCAAAACTCTTCCAGAGTTTCGTACGAGTTTCAAATTTCTTCGAAATGGACCGAACACGCAAATGTACACGTCACTAAACTCACAGCAGGATAACCCTATGACGTGTACTTACCTACGTGTACGTCTAATTATAATTCTATAAAAATAACAGTTAGATATCTCGTTCGAAATTAAAAGTGGTTATAATTCTGTAAAAATAACGTTTAGATATTCGATTTCATCATGAATACTTTCATTGTTCGTTCTACGACGGATGTTAATATGTATATATATATATATACATTTTTATCAGTTAAATGATAACATAATGACGCTAGTTAACGTCTAGAGTAGTTAATTAAATTTATGCTAAGAATTGCAATTTCTAATTAAGCATATTCGCGCTATACGTTATCTGTAATTATTATTAAAAATATTAATTATGTGTTCAATTGTACAATTATAAGTAAGGACAGTGCAATAAAATTTCAGACGGTATGTGAAAGGCAGAATGATCAAGGATGCTTTTATAATTATTATGCGTCGCTACCGAAACGTGGCCTTAAGACAACGCCAATGAAACTAAAAAAATCAATAACCTTCGATTAAGCGCACTTTCTTTTGCTAAATACGGTGCTAATTTCTCCACAAAGTACAATTTAATATCATGATAAAATAGTTTACAGTGAATGATATATAATTAGATTACGGTAAAACTGTTGGCTGTACCGTTTTAAAAAATTATTTTATATAGTAAAATACAGAAGATATTTATATACATGTACATACGTCTGATAGAGCTTTGTTTTTTTTTTTTTGAATTCCAAGCATTGAAAGACCGATTAAAAATAATTTTTCGTAAATAATGTAGTTTGCGAAACCGCTATACTTTTTTTCTCTTCTTTTTGTAAAAATCAGTATTTGTTGTTTAATAAGGAATTAAAAGATTCAGTCTTTTATGACTTTTTGCGAATACAAAAGAGCTATCTGTTTTGATTGAAGAATTATATGTATTTAGAAATGAAACATCCCATTCATTGAATCTTGTTTTTATAAATTTGCGTAAATATTTCATAAATTATGAAAAGTATTGAATACTTGTTTAGACGAATGCTTTTTCGTTCATAAAATAGGAAGGAACTATTTTAACTGCAAATTATTGAATATCTTTTAATTTTCAGTGCTCTCTTCTCTTATCGTTATTTTTTCATAATTAATTTTTAAGATAAAAGCAACGAAGTATAAAAGACTTTTTCCATTAAAAAAGTATTTATTTATTTCAACATACCTACTTATAGTGTCCTTTATTAAATACAATACTTTTGCAATAGTCTACAAGCTTATCAATGTCTCTTTTGTGAAAATCATTAGGCTTTAGACGAAAAATGTTTCTATATGTTTCAGAATAATCTCCAGAGCCGATAAACATGCAGAGTGAGATTCGTCATTGCGATTAAAATTCTCACTCTTAAATTTTTTAAACCAACATTGACATTTCCTAATGTTTAGAGTTTCAAAGTTCGCTACCATCCTACGTTACAAATATTGTTCATCGCCGTAACAGTGCTATTATCTTTCTTAAAATATAACATTATGTGCCTTAAATACTTTTTCGAAGCACTTATAACTTACTGTTAGCCTTACAAAAGTAACCAATAATGTTTTCATTCATTTTCTCGTCGATTTTCATAACTATAAAGTACACAGTAGCTGTATGTGTATACATTACGATACAAGTATATTTTTATTTTATTGGGTATTGTATTTACGAAGCAATTTATAAATTATTCATTAATGTACAAAGCGAATTATTAAGAGTGCAAATTCTTTTATAATTTTATATATTACTTTCATATATGTTTAATATTTCTAGATTCAATCGTAATAATAATTCAATATTTAATATATTTATATTCAACGCACAAACCTAATTATTAAGAATGCAAATTCTTTTATAATTTTATATATTACTTTCATATATGTTTAATATTTTTAGATTCAATCATAATAATAATTCAATATTTAATATATTTAAATTCAATGTACAAACCTAATTATTAAGAATGCAAATTTGTTTATAATTTTATGTATTACTTTCAAATATGTTTAATATTTCTAAATTCAATCGTAATAATAATTCAATATTTAATATATTTAGATTCAATGTACAGACCTAATTATTAAGAATGAAAATTCTTTTATAATTTTATATATTATTTCCAAATATGTTTTATATTTCTAGATTCAATCATAATAATAATTCAATATTTAATATATTTAGATTCAATCGTAATAATAATTTCAATATTTAATATATTTATATTCAACGCACAAACCTAATTATTAATAATGCAAATTCTTTTATAATTTTATATATTGCTTTCAAATATGTTTGATATTTTTTTATTCAATCGATTAAAAGTATTAGAAAACAAAAGTTTTTAGTCTCTGATAGGTAAGATTATCCTAATAATAGGGTGGGACATAATAGGTAAGATATTAACTCTGAAATGCTATTTATTGCATACTCAATACTTCTTCTTAACACAGAATATGTTATACAACTCGATCTGTTGACTTTCCAGTAACGGAAAAAAGTGACACTGTTTTCCAAGACGATACTTGTTAGCTTTCAACCGGTAGTTTCCACCTTCGCTCACCTTGCCAATCCATCTCCTCGTTGCTCCATCCTCGAAAAGGTATTAAAGTGTTTCAAATGGTAAATGAACAATGAGAAAACAACATTCTTGCATCTATGATTGAAAAGTGTCTTGACAAGTCACGTCGTGGACCTAACACCATCACTTGCAACGAACATACAAAGATTCAATAAATATACTAAAAAATAAATGTCCGCTTTCATTAATATATTTTCCAGTTGTGCATAATATATCCTATGACTTAAAGCATTAATTTGATAAAGCTGTACAGCTCTTTTTTTAAGTTATTACTGACTATAATGTAACGAATAAATAATATATCCGAAATTATATTAATTAAAAAATATAAAATTCATTATTTAACAATCGTATTATATATCATTTCAACATTGCAAAAATTTTAATATACAAACACGTTATTAACCATTACTGCGTAAACGTTTTTTCGGTACACTTAAACTGTAAACCAGAGTCATTTATGATTGCGTATTTTTCACCGATTAAAAGTTTTTAAAAAAATCTGAAAAAATCAGATAACATCTTCAACTGTTCTAAAAAAAAAAAAAAAATTAGAAAATTTATCCCACGCTAAAACTTTTTTAGAAAAGGGGCCAAACATCCGCTACCTGCTCATTTTCGAAGAGCCTACATTTTTCAAATTTGTTTGGACAATAATGACTCTGATTTGCACAGTGAGAGTTAAAGAAAGTTAGAAGTGGATGAGGATTTATCAAGATTATAACATTTCAGAGTTAACACGTTACGGACGGGTGACAAAATTTCTCGTATTTTATATTTTATATCTTGAGAAGGTAAAAATAGTGAACGACGATGTATAAAAGATTACTTTTAAAAATGATCTTCTTAACTCAAACATCAAATTATGATCTGTCTTTAGAATACGAAATTATTCTTAAAAGTACTTATGTAAGCAACAATTAATTTTAATTCTATTCCGTAGTAAAATTTACAAAAATGAGGTTACGTCGCCAATGTGTTAATATAAATTAACATAGCTGTACAATTAATAGAACACTATGTTATCATAAATTAATTTCAGAAAACATGTCGGGCGTCAAGATTATCACCGGTTTATCGCTATTCTGTATTATGTCACACTCTTGCGTCGTTCAATAAAACTAAACGATTCGTCGAATGCACAAATATAATTAACGAAAAATTGTCACAGAAATCTGTCGGCGCCACTGGATAAACGGTTGATAAGGGGAGACAAGCAACGATCGTTTCGCGAATCGATATTCGTTGAAACGATTGCACACCATCGATTAGCCATTTAGTTATGAAAAGCTGGATAAAATACAATATATATCGCGAAAGCAATTTGTAACGATACGGTTCACCGACGATTGTCCTACTTTTATTATCGCGCAAGACGTATCTCAGGCTTTATAAATGTTCTATCCGTGCAACTACAAAATAACTGAGAATATTTCATCCTCGATGAAACGTCGTCAGCCTAGGTCTTACAATTAATACATCAAATGCATCTAACTGTTTGCAGATTAAAAAATCCCAATCGATCACTGTCGAAACGATCCAATTAATTGTTTTAGCGAATTAGCAGCATTTACTCGCAAAGATTGGCCTTGCAAATGTAAATACGTTCGCCTTATCTTAAAATTATCATTGTTTCGCGCACAAGTCATATATCTCGCCGAAAAACCACAGAAACTGCAAAATATTTCATTTGGTAGAAATATATTATTTGTTAAAGTTCGGAATCACTGCTTGGATATACAGGGTATCCCAAAAGGTCTGTAAGTGTCTTCAAGGTATGATTCTTGAGATGATTCCAAGCAACTTTTTCCTTTGCGAAAATGTCAAGATCAGCTTCGTTAACGAGTTATTAACGAAAAACACTGACCAATCACAGAGCGAGTAAAGCGGCTGGCCGCCAGCGGAAGCAACGACTCTGGGCCGCGCTTATGCTTTGACGAACAAGTCGGAATGTATCGAAGCAACTGTTGACGAGTATTGAATAAAAGTTACGTCAAATAAATAAATAAATTATTATTCGTGTAGAACAAATAAACCGAGTTTCAACGCTCGTTCACAGTTGCTTCGATACATCCTGACTTGTTCATCGAGGCACAAGCACGGCGCGGAATCAACGCTCTTGCTGGTGGCCAGTCGTTTTACTCGCTTTGTGAGTGGTCAGTGTTTTTCGTTAATAACTCGTTAACGGAACTAAATTTGACGTTTTCGCAAAGGAAGAAGCTACTTGAAATTATCTCGGGAATCATACCTTGATGATACTTGCAGACTTTTTGGAACATCCTGTAGAATAATCGATCAAGAACAGAATATTTACTGTCTCTTGTATTGCGAACGCTAAATTTATAGACAATGATTAGATCATTAAAGATACGAAAAAGTATGAAATACAGAAATTAAAAGGATATGGTAAAAGGTTCGGGTTAGGTTCATTTCAGGAATCATACCTTGAAGGGACTCACAGACCTTTTGGGACACCCTGTATAGACGCTGTTTAACGATAAGTCAGATATTGTTGCCTGCGTCGAAGCTGGCTTGCTATTTTAGACAAATACATTCCAAAATATGTATTTCTAACGCGATAATAATTAATTGTTCCAAACAGCCGAATGAAAATACCTTCACGAGGAATGTAGGAATTTCTGGGATATATATATTAATAGTTTTAAACTTTTTAATACTAGAATATAGAAGAAAGTGAAGTCTAACAGGGAAAAAAATATTAATTCAAAATCTTCAGAGAAATAATACAGAAAATTCGATGTTATTTAATAAAAATGAAGAATGAATTTAAAACTTCTGATGCAGGTGTATGTCTTTTACTACTAACTACTATTATTCCGATCTATTTGCACTAGCGATTTGTTTCAGGATATACAGAAGTAGCCTGGGAAAATTAAGAATCAGAAATTAGTCGTGAACAATATACAGAGACTGTCAGTTAAAACCGTACACCTTGCAATTACACGGATTCATTTCTATAAAATGTGATAATCGTTCTAAACGATCAAATCTTATACAGGAGCACGCAATTTAATGTTTCTTTACTCGATATCTAACATAAATATAACAAAAGTTTTAATAATGGTTAGTAAATAGAATCGTAGTAAAAATCACACTAAAAATCGTACAGATGAAAAGATATCTGTTTTGAGAACAATATTTATATAATATAAGTCATTAATATTAATATTCAATATAAAATTTAATATAAAATTTAATATTAATATTCTGCAGAAAACTAAATATATTCTCGATACATTTTTCATAAATACATTTAAATACAATAAATACATTTCGAGTCTTACTTTATGCCATCGCTGTTATAAAATTTTCTTAAGCTTCTCGGTATTCGTAATACGATGTAATCTTATTTTTGTTTTTCAAATCACGCCAGATATATTCTGTCGCATTAATATCTGGTGATTAGGGAGGGGTCTGAAGAAATTTAGGGCAGTTATACAAGAATCAACTTTTCGCTAACGTTTCGCTTATGTTTCGAATCGTTGTCGGCGTACAACTTGAAAGTTATTTATAATCCTCATTTTATCAGCACTCGGTGTGAGATTATTTTTTATTATACTTAAATAGGACAATTTGTACATTTTATCGTCAATAAATACAAAATTTCCGACGCTAGAGGCTGACATACGGTCCTATATTTATCATTTGAGATCCATTTCCGAATTCCAGGCAGAATTCCAAACGTTCAAGAATGTTAGAAATGATTCAATTGCAGAAGCAGCCCGTGTGCAGGCAATGCGAAACTGCAGCAGCCCCAATTTTTTTCTGTACATAAATATATTTATTAATTTATTTATATTTGCTTCTAATATTTAATATTTTATACAATTCAATATTTTTTCATGTTTAATTTTTCTTTAATGTTCACCGTAATTTTGATACTATGTATATCGAAACACGTATACATTGTATTCACAGTGTGTACACTTCAAAAGTTGCAAGACCCTCACAGTTTCAAGCCACGTGCCACCAATGTTTGAATGAACACGTTGAATGCGTACAACTCTCTGTATTATAATATTCAACGCCTGTACTCTCTATATTAAGCGCAGTTTACCATCGTTCCTTCTTGTTTTCTGAACATTGTGGCGAGCAGAGATAAAGCGTATATACATATGAGTGATTGTACAGTGGGTGACCGAATAATTATGACCGCTTCGAAATAACTACTTATTCAAACTTTGAGCAAAAATAAAATTGAAAGTACACTCGAAATAACACCTCTTTTTAGTACAAAAATTATTCTTAGGTTTTTAACGATGTATAACAATGATTTTAAATCTGTTACAAATTATTTAAAAAATTGTTAAGATATATATCATGATTCGTTGAATTAAGTTTAAATCTAGTAAATGTATATCAAAAATATAACGAGTACACACACTACTACTTAATAATGTTAAAACAAGTAACAATCAAGGAAAACGCGTAAAAACCTGCTTAGTTTCTTGAAACATGTAAATTTTCTACACCTAATTTAAGCTTTGGTCCAATGTAGTAGCATGCATCCATTACTTATTAATAGAACATTAATAGGACAATCTAATAATATATAGTAAATCAATTTTTTAAATTTCATATCTTTTTGGTGGCTATCCTCTTGAATTCATCCTTGATGCATCGACGCAATAGATCACGTTTCGTCTCGTCACTGGTGCAGCTTGCGAATTAATCCTCAACATGCGAATTTTAAAGAATTAAAATTGTACACGTGCAACCTACAATTTTCTTCTAGGAAGAATACACCAATACGCGGGACACGTAATTTACATCCTACGTATTTTCTATGCAAAGGAGGAAGATTTTAGAGAGAATTGCTGAAACGTTTTTTTTCTGGAAAGATCTGGAATGGTGCATATTCCGAATTATTCTATCCATTCAAGATTAACACGTTGACTGCCATGTCACCATATTCGGGTGACAGTAAAGTTTCTGATCGGGCCGCATCACCCGTATTGGGGTGACGCTTATTTCACTACTTGCGAAGGATATTCGTATGTGTTTAAAAAGATATTTTCCTGAGGAAGTAACAAAACTATCGAATATTAATTAATATAAACAATATTTATTAATATAAACTTAAATTTATAATAGAATATTCATTAATATAAACTATTGTTATAAAAGTAATACGAAAATGGTTTATTAAGAAAACTATATAGAATGTAAAACTTTAAAACATTTTATACAAAGCTGAGGCTGGTCGGGACAACTTGGACAATAAATTGTTGTTTTTTGTAAATTTTTTCTTGTCTCTGATCGGCCCATTCGATGACTTTTATCTGCATAACATTGTTTGCACGCGCGTCTAATGCTTTCTCCGGAATCAATTTTCCGAACGGCGATATTGTGCTTCGTACAGCGGTACGCGTGGCCTGAAGGAGATTCTACTGTAAACGCGCGTGACAGTCAACGTGTTAACACGTTGAGCGCCAGGCGTATTTCTAAGACAATCCCGTTCAGGCCACGAGCGCCGCTTATACGCACTGGTATTGAAGGGCCGGTGTTTCCGATCGTAGTACAATGAATCCCATTAATACTGTAATAATACCAAATTAAGTAAATTTTAAATAAATTTTGTGTAATTCCGCAAAATAGTGTAAAATTTTATAGTTCTCATGTTACACGCTGTCAGCCACCGATGGTTGACGCGACCTAAACAGAAAATCTAGTGTCAGCCACCGATGGCTGACGCGGCCTAAACGGAAAGTCTAGTGTCAGCCACCGATGGCTGACGTGGCGCTCAACGTGTTAACGACGGTCTCGAAACGTTACCGATGGGTTCTAGATAAACAATTACCTGTACCAAAGAATCAGATGTAGGATAGATTACGGTGGCTAGTCAGAAAGGTTCACCAAAAATCAGACAATAAATTAAAGAACGCGTGACACTAAGTATTTTTTGACTGTTTTCTAGTTGCTATGTAGATATTTACTAAAAATAATGAATAAAGGTTTGCAAGAATTTTTTCCCGATATTTCATGATATACAGGGTGAGTCTGTTAACGTGACGACCTCAAATAACTTTTGAGGTATTCGTTTTACGAAAAAATGTTTTATACAAGAGTTGCATGGTACCTTGGGGAACATACGGTGGTCTTATCTATTTTGTATTTCCTAATTTGTTTATTGAGATATTAGGGTCACCTTTAGTGTTTTAAATGGAATGTGTAATTTTTTTTCCGGATTCTGGTAGACCATCAAATTCTGCGTAAAAAGGTATTATACGACTTGGTACTTGCGATGAATAGTTACTAAGATATCTTGAAATAAATAATCTGTTCGGGAGTACGCTTAGTCAACGTGATTCTTAACGCGACGATCGGACGTGGCAGTAGCATTAGTTGGCCAGCTCGATCACCAGATTGAACGCCGCTCGACTATTTCCTTTGGGGCACTTCGAAGAACGAAGTTTATCGCGAACCACCAACAACAGCGGAAGATATGCGAGAACGTATTATTAATGCATGTGCTGCAATAACTACAGAAACACTTAAAAAAGTTGTTCACTCCCTAACAACTCGATCACGTATGTGCATTGACTGTAACGGACAGCACTTCGAGCACCACTTGAAATAAAACTTCTATTACAAATATCTCAGTAACTATTCATCGCAAGTACCAAGTCGTATAATACTTTTTTACGCGGAATTTTATGGTCTACCAGAATCCGGAAAAAAAATTACACATTCCATTTAAAAAACTGAAGGTGACCCTAATATCTCAATAAAAAAATTAGGAAATACAAAATAGATAAGACTACCGTATGTCCCCCAAGGTACCATGCAACTCTTGTATGAAATATTTTTCCGTAAAACGAATACCTCAAAAGTTATTTGAGGTCGTCACGTTAACAGACTCACCCTGTATAAAGATATCCACTAATCTGTATCAGATTGATTGGAAATTCCTAGTCCACCAAGTTTCCGGGACGAAGTATCGATAACCGAAGCACGTATCTATTTCAGTTTTTAAACACTGAAATAGATGCATGCCTTGTATGTTATTGGATTAAGAATACAGCTATTGCAGATCTTGATCGAAAACAAGTAATGTTAAATTAGCTCAGAGTAGATTATACGCAGTTGATAAACTCGTATTATTTTCTAAATAAAAACTTTTCAATTTATATAATAATACAGGAAGAGTCCACGGGAAAGTATTTCTCGGGAGATGAAAATATATTTTTTAATATATGTCATAACTTCCTATTTTCTTATAAAAATAAAATTATATTTTATTTTATTCTAAATATCTATTTTAAATATTATTATAAATATCTAATTATTTTTCTTGTCTTTCATTTTGTTCTGCATCATGTTTAACTTCCATTTAGAATTTTAACATTCTCCTTTCTTGCATTATTTATTTTCCCTTGACGTTCCTCAGCTTTTCGTTGTACACCGCAATTTCTTACAACTACTGTAAAAGTCAAAAAATTGTAATTCACAAAGCGACGAAGCCAGTAAAGTACACACAGGAGCGTACGAAAATATGATAAACTCAAATTTCGTTAAAATCGATATTCTCCTTTTCCCCGCGAGCTTTTTATGTGTAAATGTTAAATAATTATAAAGTACCGAGTCTCGTTCTAAATTCCAAATTAACCTTCTATAGCCCGAACTTTGTCTGCTTATTGGAGAAAGAATTACGATTGATTACAGTTTTTCACTTTAATTTAAAAATATTTTAACTAATAATTANGAAACTTGGCACAAATTGATTTTTCTTGATAAGCTATCGAATGATCCATCGCAAGTCGAATTCGGTTTAGGGGCACTATTGACCCCCTTAACCGGCTATGCTCTTTATGCAAGTTCAAACATTTCTCTCTTATATCTTTAAATGTGTATGTATATGTATTATTTCTTTTTTTTATAAACCGCAACTTTTTCTGAACTGTCAGCTTCACTGTTCACATATAAACAACAGATAAGTGTATACATTTACTTTTCTAATCAAAAAATCAGAAACTATGTGAAAATGTTAAATTTCTCTTACGCATAATACAAGACTATTTATCGCTCTGTATGAGTACTAGTCGTAATTTTTTCGTCGCGTTATACGGGAGTGTATTATACCAGAATCTACTGTGTTCATCGATTATTTATGTTTTCCTAAAAACAACGAATTCATAATTATTCATGGAAATTTAATAAATTTACTACGATGCTTTTCAGTGGTGGCTCGTGGCTTGAAATTGCGGGAATGCTGCAACTTTTGGAATGCACAGTGTATGATATTTTGAGTCGCGGTGCAAAGCAACTGCTTGTCCGTTGCGATGAATATCGTTGCGCTCCCACTATATTAACCCTCTATAGCCCGAATTTTGTCTGCTTATTGGAGAAAAAATTACGATTGATTACAATTTTTCACTTTGATTTGAAAATGTTTTAACTAATAATTACCGTAGATGGATCGTGGTGACCCTACAGTAATACAGTAATCAAATTTAATAGTGCAGCGATAATTAAACAAAATTAATTTTTTAAAATATACATACATCAGTTTGTAACTTTTAAGTCACACGGTCCCATAAAGGGTTAATACTAGGAGGGCTAATTCTTTTTGTCGATTTTCAAGATTGGTGTATAAAGAATTCACTCAAATAATCTGTATATTATTTAATGACTAGTTGAGTTCGAGTTGTACAGGTCTTCGGTATTTCGGTGTAAGTTTTCATGTGTTTGGTATTTCTTGGTGTTCTGTATTACTATGATGATACTGGTGTTTGTGATGCGGTGTTCTTCTGATGTGTTTGGTGTTTGTTATAATACTGATACTGTTTATGCTAATGTTATACGGTGTTGTTGTGATAATAATAGTAATGTTTTAATATGATGTTATGCTGATATTTATATTCTAGAATATCTTATATTGACTGATGATTTGTGGAAGTTGGAAGGGAAACGGCAACAAGGAATTGGAAATGACGGTTGCTAATTGGTGAGAGAAAAAAGGTGGTGGAAGAAGTTTGAGATAACGAGACATGGAGGAAAAACCCAAAAAGGAAGGAAAGGTGTGAAAGTGACGAGGCTGAGGAGTTCGTTATGGGATTTTATGGTGGGTCTCAGTTAATGGGTTTATGACGGTTTACTGTTCGGCGACGAGACCGAACACACAGAGACACTGAAAATACAGTGTATACCTGTTTGGATAAAATAAAAAAATTACTGTGAACATAAAAAAAAACAATGAAATATGGAAAAATATTGTTTTGCATATTAACAACAGTTGAACTGCGCAACGGACAGTGCTGCATTACGCTAATGGCTCGCATCTCATTATGACGTCCACATGTTTGTGCGCTTAGCCACATGCTCCTAAATGCTACAACGTGGATTTTTATTACTTTTTATACAAAGAGGATTGGATAGAATTATCGATGATGAAATTCAATTTGACAAGCAAATATATATAAATTAATAAATATATTTATATACAGAGAGCACTTGGGAGTGCTGCAGTTCCGCGGTGCCTATGCACGAGCCACCTCTGATGCTTTTAGAAAAATTTTTCATGATTTTCTGTTAAAAAATATTTCTTTGCGTTATATATATTTTATATAATTTTCATTTTGGTTTCCTCGGTTCAAATATGTATAGTTTAACCGCCGATAGTTCTAGTGTTAAAGAAGTGAGTACAAAATAATCACATGGAATAGTCTTAACAACTTTTATATTATAATATAGCTCGGAAATAAAAAAAATGCTAAATGAATATTTTTTGTTTTAATTCAAACGAGTAGTATGAATATCCTCGCCTTGGCCCTCCCCCCTCAACCCCAGAGATCCCTGAGACAGAACTCCCCACTGCATTATTGCTCGTATGAATTAAAACAAAGAATATTCATTTGGAATTTTTTTTTTATTTTTAACATTTTACCAACCAGTAGCCTATTAATCGGCTTTTTACAGCCAACGTTTATCTACCGCTGGCTGCTTAATATTAACATTATGAAAATTAAAAATTTTATCTTTAATTATCCTACAATAAGAGAAACGATATACTAAGCACTCTCACGAATTTCGATTTTACCTTTTTCGTACCGCGTGAAAATCGGGTGCCTATGCGAAGATAACCGGACGAATTTGACGAATTTACTAAGGTTTGGGAAAATGCTCATAAAAACCAGACTAAGAATGATATTTAAAAAATTCAAAATGCAGCGTATTTCGGAAGAAAGGGAGAGTAATGTAATACCAATTGTATTTCAATGCTTATTGAAAATCATATGAATAACATCAATATAAATCATGATGAAAAACAGAAACAAGTTTCTCTTCTACAAACAATATTTTCACTAATCATCGTTTGATCACAGTTTTATGTAAGTCACGTAATATGAAATATAAGTATTTCATTTTCAATCATTTTTAATAAAATAACCAATATCGATCCTTGGAACAAAAGGATAACTCCATGATGCACGGCAAGCGTCAGACAGATCTACTACAGAACAAGTGGATCGTGTAGCTGTTATAACATGACTGAAAATAAGTTAAGGTATTATTATAAATATTTATATTTAGTTATTTGGCTACTAAAAATATGTAACATTTACTTATTTTTACTTACACATGTAATTTCTTCAGCATTGAATATAACAGACACCAACCAGCATAGAATATAACAAAAACATAGACCCAAAAAGAATTTTTTAAATTCTTTTGCAATGAAATTAGATTGTTTATAACGTTTTATAAATTTATTTTGAGACAGAGCTTTCTCGCAATGCGAAGAATAAGGCGCCATCGCATACGCAACGATATAGCGTCGTTGGCACTTTTCGCAAGTGTAGCGAACGACGATATATCGTCGTCCGGCACTAAAAGGGATAAAAACAGAGTTGCAAGAATAAGCGCTTATATTTCCGCGCGATAGCCAAAACCGAGCCGGTGTTAGCGATGTATCCGCGCTCGAATGAATCGGTCGGTAAAATGTTAACCCTTTGCGGACTACCGGCGCATATATGTGTTCTACGGAAACCATCAATTTGGCCGAGGAACCCAAATATGCGTTCGGCGAAAACAATTGATAAGGCCGAAAGACGCATATATGTGTCCCAAACAAACGCGTTGCTATGGCCGAGAAACGCACATATGCGTTCGCCAAAAATAACTTTGTGCATGTACTATCTACATATATGTCTATAATTTGACATCTTCGAGCGGTATGAATGAAAATCGCTTAAAGAAACATTTCTGCTGAAACGTGCGCTCGTCATTTTAAGTGACTATCGCGGTAGCGACTCGGCCCCACGATACGGTTTACTCAAAATCACGCCGTCCGCAAAGAGTTAAGCTATATTATAATATAAAGGTTGTTAAAACTATACAGCGAGAGGAGCCACCACCCTGGGTATCCTTTCCCCCTCAACTCCTGAGATCCTAAAGCCAGAACTTTCCACTATATTACTACTCACATGTTATATTTATGTCACATTTATTAGGAACAGAATTCATAACACCACTGTCTGTATAAAATATCACAAATATATCGACGTACTGTTAGAAAATCGCGGTAGACGAACGGCTGAAGCAAGCCATGTGCGTTTCGTCAAGGGACTTCCCCACTTAAGGGAAATTCCTTGGGACCTAGGGCAATAGAACTAAGGCAGGCATACTGCCAGGAACGTCCTTACGACTCCCCGATAGTCCAGGAAAGGACGTTATTGTAGTCGCCTACAGCGCAAACGTACGTACAGTAAGACCCCGCTTAACGCTGTTTCAGTATTACGCGGTAGTATTTGGATTTCTCGAAATCGCACACGTAATATCAAATTTTAAAGCTTATTATCTCCGGCGGTCATTTCGACAACGGATTGATAAAACCGATGGAAAAAATAAACAATCCATTAGAGATTTTTGGAAAAATTTCAATATTACTGTAAGGTGTTAGAAATAAAGAATGTGTGAGACGAGCGAATGTTTAGGCTAAGCTGAAAGAAGTGTGAATGCTAGTTGTTCAAGTGCGTGTGGCCGTCTCCTCGCGACGGGACGGCGCCAGTATGTTTAGGGAAAGTATGACTGTAGACAAAAGGATTTCGAGTGGTTGAAGGGATGCGAGGAAAGAATGTTTGTAACCGAGTGATCGAACCGTGTGAACGAAGCGATTGGGAAAACCGTATACGTGACTGCGAGAGTTGACTCAGTCAAGAAGAGTCAGTTGAGATTAAGAGTCAGTCAGAGTCAGTTGAAGTCAAGAGTTAAGAAGCGGCAGTTCAGAGTCAAGTGTTAAAGAGTATACAGTGTATTAGAATTAGCACCGGTTGGATTGTTATATTGTATTTTAGCATTAAACTTTACAAATTTACCAAAGACTCATCCTGTTCCGTCCGTAGGAACAATACGTGAGGATGGTTTGGCCAGTTTATGATAGACATTAGGGAAAAGGCTATTTTTGAGAAAAGGCGTTCGATCGTTAGCATATTTTACCGTTTGCTCGAAGCAATTAGTCTGTATTTTCTTTTCGCCCTCAATAGCCGAGTATATGTCATAAACTCTGTCTTTCCTGAAGGTTAATTAGAAACGGGACTTCGCGCGGTGTCCTTTCGAAAACGTGCGAACCTAATGGAAAGACCACCGCGTTGCCAAATCGCCGTGGTCCTCGCGTCGCTACCTGGCATCGGCCTACCCTTTCCACGGAAAGCGCGCTCAGGGCGCAATGGAAGGGTAGCTGTCAGGTCAAAGAAGCATGTTGATTGGCACATTAACAAATGTGAGCGAAAACCAATCAGCGTGCTTTCTTGCCCTTCCGAGTGGCATCGTCCGGATACTCGGAAGCGAAAAAGAGATTCAATCCATCGGTCGTCCGAGAAACATCGAGAGTCACCTTAGCTATCGTTCGGGCAAGGTTTGACGAAAGTCGTTCTTACTAGCGTTCGAGTAAAACGAAATTAGATTCCTGCTATCGTCCGAGCGGGAGAAAACAATCGTTCAGCTTCACCGAAGAAGCAGCCATTTTTTATATATCAAACTCGAGTAACGGGTGCTGACGTCGAGCACCCAATTCGAAGTTCATATTTTATAGAAGTCTATCGGTCGGGACTTCTCACCGTCATCTAAAGGGTTGCTCGTCATTAATTTGACGGGTAACAGTTCGCGAACCGTTCGCGCACCTTCCAAGGTTACGTCGGGCCTTACAACCCCGACCAGGAGGCGGCTCCACGTGAACGCGACGCGACATCGCGCGTACGGCCTTGATCCTGCAGCGAGCAGAGTCAAGCATTCAACGCGCGCGAACACATCCCACTTAATTATATCCCCACATTATGGATGCTGTAGACAACATCAATCTTTCCTGGAATGAGGTAACCGAGAAATGTTTGAAAAGAGTATGGAAGTATGTATGGCCGAAGTTAAGCAAAAATATTGACATTAGAGAATCCACTGTTAATGTCGACGAAATTGTCAAGCTAGCTGATCAAACAGGGTTGGATAATATAAATGCGCAGGATATCGATGAATTATTGCAAGTTACAACAGGTGAAAACCTTTCCAACGACGATCTTAAAGAATTAGTAGAACAACAAGTGCACGAAGATGACGAAGTTAGCGTTTCTGAAGATGAGGAGCAAAAGGAACTCTCAACGGATTTTCTAAAAAAAAGTTTAGCCACTATAACGGAAATTATGGATCTGTTTGTACAAAATGATTTAAGTTTTGATAGAAGTTCAAAGACAAGACGAAGCGTCATTGATGCGGTGTCTTGCTATCGACAACTGCTTGCCGAACGAAACAGGAAAAGACAAACGACTTTAGATGACTTCGTCACGAAAAAGCAAAAAATATCAAACGAGGAAGAACCTTTCTCGTCACAAACATGACATCTTTACTCGAACTTTTTTTTATTTTCACGAATGTTTTATGAATAAGAATGGATATTAGCAATAAATAAGTCTATAATTGATGTGGTAAAAAACTATTTAACAATAAATGTTACAAAATAAAACAAAAAAAGAACTAATGAATTTTCTTATTCTTTGTTCTGTTTCACTTATCCCCATTATTTATGTATTAAGATAACTTCGTTTAACGCTGTTTCGTTTAGCGCTGAAACTTATTGGAACGTATCCCCCGCGTTAAGCGGGGTTTTACTGTATAATTAAACGCAATATTAAAAACGCCTACAGACTTATTCCTGACTTACCGCTTGAATCCTGATTCCACCTTACAATAAACTTCCAATTGTAAGTCACCGAACACTTGCAAGTTTTGAGTAAAATATTTATTGAAGTAAATGTTCAATAAGATCTTAAGAAGATCTAAATATAATTTGAAGTTCTACGTATATGTGGGTAGAGAATGTCTTGGTGTGTGTGAAAGAGACCCCTGATAAAACCTAAGTCTTAAGTTTTCGGCCGCACCAATTGGTTCGGCCTTTAGCCGAACAATAATATAAAAGAGCCGAGGAAACATTGTTTTAGTTAGAGTTTAAGTGAACCACTGTAAAAGCATTTCAATATACGCTACTGTTCCTAGTATATAAACGTGAAAAATTAGTGGGTGGTAGGGTCATTTTATAACTGTAGCACAAACGTTTCTTTATTCTAAATTTGTTAAGTGTCCGATGACTTATGAGGGAGAGTGTGTACATATATGATATTTTTGCAGAATCTACTATTGTGTATTTCATTTTATTTCTCGATCGAAATCGGATCTGATTTAAATTGTATTCATTTACCCATTTAATCTCAGTTCTACGTAGTTATTATTTAAATCAATTCAAATTTATTTGTTTAGTGATGGATTCCTTTAAATCTACTTTTACAACCAAGGTCTTATACCTAACGTCAACCGATCCAAGTTAAACGGTTGTGAAACGCAATAGAACTGACGTACAATAATTATAAGTTTCTCAAATCGCGTAAGAGTTGTTCGTAACAATTATTGGAAACAAGTACATGATACACTTTGTGATGTAACTATAACCATGTAACATAGTGAAAAATAAAGCATTTTTCATTTACTTTTCGCGTTGCTTGCACGATGTGTAATAATATTTGTTATTACTTGTTATTTATTAATAACAAATAACTGTAACTATAATAATAACAACTATTATTGTACATTGATAAAGTATTCGCAATAGTGTTTGTTTGAACAGACGAGTTTCATCTGTTGTTTATGATTTATTATGTAAAAATAACGGCATTTATCTGTATACTGTACATACTGTTTATTTATTATACACGTAAAATCTGACCACAAAATATTTTCTATAGAATTATTTAATCATGTCATCGTGCATAATATTTGTTACAAAATTACTAGTTATTTATTTATTTATTAAAGTCACATCCAGCTTATGATTATTAATGACCATAAGAAGAATATAATATTAAATGGTTGATAATTTTACAATTAAACGAACAACGAATATAATATAAAAATATCAGAGACATAATAGGATTATAATATAAATAGCATAAACATGCATTGATAATAAAGAGATATAGATTTACAGTAAGAATAATTATAAGTATCAATTTACATTCTATCGTATAAATTAATATTTTTGAGAAGTGAAAGGTTTCTACATAGTAGGTGACAGTTAAGGAATTCTTTAGGGTCGTTCGGGATATGAAATTTATGTCTTTTGTGAAGTATACTACTACATATAGCTAAATAAGTGATCCACAGACATAACGCTATTAAAACATAAGCACTTGTTTGGATCTTTATTCTTATTAAATGCGAATGTTAATGTTTATAAGCGTTACTTGATCTTTTCTATTGAAGGGAAGAGCTTGTTTTTTATCAACTAAAAATTTCTGAATTGATAAACATGTGGTGGGTGAATGTTTTTCCGAAGTTCACTTCATAATTTTTTAATATTCGTTTATAGATTATTTGAAAATCTTTTTGAAAAATTGATTCTTTATTGCTATCATCATAGACTATTGATTGTTGTCTGCTAAAAGTATCCGGACACTTGCTTATTTTTGACAGAACGTAATTTATGATTTTGTTATTTAATTGTTATTGTTACAGCTATGCGTAGCAGAATATTATGATAGAATATTACAGAATATTATGGAACTGTTTTGTTATTTGAAAAGTTCTTTATACTTGGATTATTTAATTGCTAAGCTACGAATTAAACAATGATGTTCTTACGGATCGTGTATTTAATTTTAATACATCGTTGGAAAATTTTTATTAATAGATAAAATTTCAATTTACAATGTGTCGATTCCTTAAAAAGGTAGTAAATATTACTTTCAGTCATTAAATTGTCATTAATGTACATGTTTTAATAACATTTATGTACCATCGCTAGAAATTGATTAAATTGATCAAATTGACAAACTTATCAGTATTTTTGAGTTGATATACTAGTAAATAACATATCTATAGATTCCGATTTAAGGTTGTGGAGTTCTTCAACAATTAGTTTCAATATTGGATACTAAATAGAAACCTTATAATATTAATATTAATATTTATATAATTATTTATATAAATTATATAAATTATAAATATAAAAACATAAATTCCCAATAATCAAAACAGAAGTAATTTAAGTAACTTTAATCCATGAAAATTGACTTTCAAACAGTATTATATTACTTGAAAATCAAATATATTTTTAAAACACGGTTGAATAACATTTTGTGCAGAAAAACATAACTTTGGAAGAATTAAGGAAATAATAAAATAAGAGCTTCGAACTTTCATTCATGGTTCATTTTTTGAATACTCCTTTTACGTCAAACAATCATTTCCATAAGGAAGTATCTTTTGAAATTCACGCACGAAACAATGGGTTGCGATGTATCGTGCATATTTCTTTACGGCATAAAACACGAAAACTATGCTTAACACATTGCGTACGGGTCACGAGATATCTCGTATATAGTAAACCGAACTTTGTGGTGGGGTTACGAGATATCTCGTTTTAACGTTTTTTCATACGCGCGTATCGACAACTCGAGAAATTAAAAATAGATTTTTTTATTACGTCACCAAGACAACGAAGCCATGCATATTCTTATGGCAAATAATTATCGAAATAAATGCATGTCAAAATCCCGAAAAAATAAAAAACAATCGATCAGTATTGGCATTACATCGGTAGGTCTGTATCGATCGTACATCGTACCTTATAAAGTGTTCTATCGTTGTACAACATTTTGTTATTTCAAAGTGCACGTTTTAATTTACGAGGAAACGCTTTTTTAATTATTTTACAAAATAGACCCTAATTCTGAAAAAGTAACAAAATGAAAAATAAAATTGTATATATGTATTGTACAAAGTTCTTTTGGAACGTAAAAAAATATACGGGCCCTGGAAGCGCGTTGAGCGAGCAGAGTGCCGTACGCAATGTGTTATCTATTCTCTCATCTACCATTTTTTCATGAAAAGACGTAACGATGTAACAGTAGTGTCAAGTTTTTTCTCATTGATGTATGTGAGCTAAACATTCTCAATTTTGTACTGTTTCATTTTTGTTCATTTATGAGATTCATGACATTTATAAACAAAATTAACATGTTCAAGCAATAAATCAAATCTTCTAAATTTAATTAAAAAATCATGAATAACGTTAAAGAGAAGGAAAATAGATCTGATAAAAAGCACTGTATCGCGATTGCAAGTATAATAAGAAAAAAATCCCAGGAAACAAAGTGAGTACCGCTTGCTTCAGTGTCACTTAAATAATTTGCATATTTGTTTTATACTGTCGGTGGCATCGATCAACGCGAGAGAATTAATTTCCGTAATAATCGTATGCAAATTTTATAGACGTAACGGTTGATTTTATTTCGCATTAATGTTTGCGAAGATATTGATATGTTAGAACGCCAGACGAGCAAAAACAGAAAAAAAAAAACAAAAAACAGCAGACTCACTAAATGAAATACATATTTCTTACGGAAAAGTAAGCATTCGGGCCAGTGTCCCGATTTCTGCACAGTCAATATGCGTTCTTGCTTTCCATAATACCATTTCAAGCTTTCCTTCGATAAAAAAAATTGTATAGCAACGAATTTTATTAAGTTAATGCGTGGGTTTCATCCATCGATTTCTTTTAGAGTAGAAAGTCTTTTCTTTTTTTCTTTGTTGATTTCCTTTTTGCACAATCTATCAAGGAAAGATATTAAGCTCCAGGTTTGATATACGTTAAATGGCACTGAATGTGTACAACGCCCCGTGGCATGTCACAAAGCTATGCAGATTTACAGTACCTAACAAATGATATTTCTGAATATACTTAAATGATTCAGTGTAT
>SMSQ01025911.1:0-223167 GCA_019453375.1 Ctenoplectra terminalis
GTTCAATTACTTTATTCTCGAAAAATGATCAATAAGGTTATAACTTTCTAAAGAACTAAATTAAATAAATAGTTAACGAATTCTACTATTTAATTATCTTCAAACTACGGAAAAAATTAATTTTTGAACAATTTAATTTCTGATATGATTTTTGTAGAATTAGAATTCTTTTATCGTCGTATTCTATATTAAATAATGGAAAAATAAATTTCGTTAGTGTCCAAACGGAGCACCTGTACTTGCGAAAAATGTAGTCCATTCAACCTTAAATTCTCATTTCTCTCGTGCTCGTTATTCGCAAATATAACTGGATTCGCGAAGGAAAAGAAGTAATGCCCAAGGAAGTTCGTAAATGAGAAATTATTACGAGTGTGCTAGGTAGAGCTCTAAACTCGCGGAAGAACGTGAAAAGTTCAAGATATATGAACAAAAAAAAATGCTTGCGCGTAGTTCGTTTCGTGTTTCGGGGAGAATTCGCGATTCTTTAATGCGGAGATAAACATTTTTTCGTTAAATTCAATTCTAGAAATTGTTAAAAAAAATTGTTACATTCGTAGAAAGAGTAATTTATTTCAAATTTCTCTTCCAGCGGTTGTCTGAGAATTAACTCAAAACTATATTCTCACGGGTCTTTTATTCCATTTTCTGCACCAAAGCGCAACCAATTAGAAACTAGGTTTCGCGGTATTGGAGTGGCTGAAAACTTGGAAACGTGCGGCATCTGAATTTTACGAGGGATGGTCAAAAGTAATTCCTCTCGAAGAAACAAGTGAACTCCTACACACGCTCACACGCATACATTCTCTCCCTACATATTTGAGGATCTGTATTTTTTAAACTATTTCAAAGCTAGCCAAATGATGACTTAAACCACCCCTATTTTCACGTATCCTACAACAGGAACCGCGAACCACACATGGCACCTTCCCCTATTTAGATTTACCACCTCTAAATCAGAATGACGCCTCTCATACATATTTGTCTCCGTCGTGTCGTATCGAGGACTGATAAACCATGCGTCGTTTGTTGTTACCCATGACACACCGTCCCGTTATTTTCAGTAAGTCGTGTCAATCGTAATTCCATATGCACGGAATCTTTTTTAGGCACAGACGTAGACGAGCGACTTTTATCCGCGCGATCTCGCTGCGATCGAACGCTTGCTTGGAAACCTGGTGGTCCGACGGATAATTTGACGGAAATATTTCTGATCGCTGTTAGCGATGTTAATCACTCCGGTAACGACGAACGTGACAAGGAACATTTTTAACGCTACGTATCATCGAGTATCGCGTGACGTTCAATTTATCCTGGTGAACCTTAGAATTAATGGACATGACATACCTCGGACAGCAAGAACACCCGAACCAAAAATATTATTTCATTTTTGATACGAAATTTTATTGTCGCGTCACAAGTAATAGTTCGTGACACTTTTTCAACGTGCACGAGTGACAAATTAGAAACGAAAGAAGCGTGGAAAGAGAAAGACAGGTTTATTGCCAACAGGTTGCAGTCTTTTCGCTTACGTTGCGAGCTATTATTTTTCAAGCTGACAGTGTGGGCTAAGAAACGAGATCGAGTCTGAGAAAGAAACGTTGTTTATCCATCGTAAAACAAAATACAGCGTATACTACCTGCTTTATTGAAAATTTCATAATACGGAAGATGGAATATTTAAACAAAACGAGAGTCGATGTTTTTGTTCTTGTATAATTTTCTCTCCAACTTTACAACTATTTCCACTGCTACAGAAATTCGTATCTACATGTTTATTTTTTGTTTGGTACTTCGCGTAGATCTTTGACCATCAGATTGCTATTATCAGAAATTTTGTCTCAAGACAAACAATCGTCAGGGGTCAATCGCCCTTAGGAGTTCGCAATTACCCTCATCTTCCCCTATCTAATATATCTACAATTCACAAGCTCCGCCTCATTTGCCTCTTCCTATACATTTAAATTTTATTATTATACCAGTCCATAGCCAGCGCATAATCTATTCATAGGAACCAATAATTCCTTTCCTATTCCTTCTACCAGAACGAGAAACATCATTCATATTTAATCATAACATCCTCTCTCGCAAGCAAACTAAAATCCACTTACACAGAATTACCCGATCTATATAACTGGATTCCTGTCGAGTTCAACCGAGAAGGTACTACAACCGGATCATATAAACTCTCTCCCACTGGCGTTCATACAAAAGGAGCGACGCGCCGATAAAGCGCTGCAACAGATAACAGCGTAACATCGTCGTCCGGCGTGATAATGCGCGCACGTTCCATTACGCACCGCGACCAATCGATTCCTCTGCGTCGCGTAAAACGCGTACACGTTATCAACACGTCGTGTTATCGAGCTACTGATTTATCATTACAAGCCACCGTGATTCCCAGCATCAGGGGAAGATCGAGCGTTGTCGATCTTTCTGCCGTTACAAGCGGCCGAAAGCCTCACGGAGACGAATGTTCGACAATCACCGTCGCTCGAATATCGCAACGAAATTATGCACGGTACATATCCTCGGGTTTGCCCGTCGTGTACACGTCGACGGGTTTTCGACGTCGCAATACATGTGTTTGGAGCACGAAAATCCTTAGATGGATGTCGGTCCCGCGAGATTAGCTGGTGCATCGCGCGAACAAATTTGTTAAATTGATCTCGTCGAAGCCGCGTGTCGTATCTATGTAAGTTTCACGGACCTGTTCCCCGTCGTCGTTTACGATTGCGAATCTCTGAGGATCTCGACTGCGTCTCGAGCGTGCGCCGGCTTCATAATAGCATGAGATTTGAAGTTTCCGCGGGTAGAGCACTTTTGAAGGCTTACGGATGGCGTAAACTTGGATTATCGCGGGGAAAATCGATGGAAGTTGAACAGTGGTTGATAGGCTGTGCGAGAATGAAAGGATGAGTGGGTGGTTTGGTGAAGAATGAAATTTTGTTTGGATAATTCAGGACGGTGAACAGTGGCGGTACGTAATAGTGCGAGGAGAGGATTTTAAATTACGTTTCAAAGAGATCATTAGAATTTAGATTGCGAATTATTTATGAGATTTTTTTGTGTGAAATACTTGCAAGAAGACGAACGTTCTATCATATTATTGAGAAATAGTATGTTTGACTGTGTATTTTAAGAATTAAAATCGTTAGAACAGAAGAAAGTGATGTGTAAGTGGAAATGGTCTGTACATAGTCAGACAACCGGTAAAGGTGATCAAGTACTTAGTACGCTTCTCAGAAGTTGGTGGTCGTTTGGCCATAAATTCAAGACCATAAATTATTTTATTTATAATAACCCATGTTTCAATAATTCCCAATTTGGGCCTGCCTCGCACACACATGTCGCGCATTCATACACACACACATTTTCTCTGTACATGACTACGTATTTGACATCGCTGCTTATGACGTTAATGAATTTAAGTACTGAAGAAATGGAGTGACCAAAGCATCTTTTCAGAATGAAATCGAATTCGTTCTATTCCATTTAATTGTATATTAACGGTACTCCGTAATAATCCTATTTAAAAATCATAACCACGTAATTTCTAAATAAACTTTTCACAACGCACATCGATACGACACAGCTCAACCAAATTCTTTATCAAAATCTTTATCAAAATCTATACACGGTTCGCTAAAATAGAATCTCGTTCCAAGGCACGTTACCATGCTGTTCCACGGAACACGATGCTTCATGCTACATACGGGCACAAACAGCGCGTGAACGCGTATCGAGGAGGCCCACGTCGAACGGAGGACACGACCGATACGCGTTTAAGTGGCGACAGGACCTGTGATTCCAGCAGAAGCCAAAGCGACGCGTAACGCGTGGCGGTCCGCGGGTCTGGCCTATGCATAAAACATGAGCTAGCCACTGGACTGTGCCTCGAATCGGAATTATTTACCGTGGTTAGCCGGACTCGCCGGAATTACGACGTAGTCGTGCTCGACGATGGAATCGAGGAAACGTGCGTCCTCGAAACGAAGACAGGTTCGCGAGCGCGTTTCCGGCACGCGAGATTGCCGATTCGTTGAGCGGCTTTAACGACGAATTTATGTGCATCTCTTTGACGTTTTGTATTTAGGTCACGAGAGAAAGTAAAAACAAGGTGAATTTATTGGGGTCGTTTAACGGGTAATTAAATCTCGACGTCATTCATTTCTGTCGGGTATTCAATAGCTGATAGATAAATTGTAGAGAATTAAACGAGGACTTGTTGGTTTTTATTTTTTATTTAAATCGTGTGATTTTGTAGAAGCTGAATATCGGGTTGGTAGGGATTTACACAAATAGTGGCGACTACAGACTCATAATTATTTAACCATTTCGCCACGAAGAGCATATACATATACAATCATAAAAATTAAGCAACGATTTGATAGAAGTATACATATAAACGTTCTCTATACCGGAGAATTAAATAATTTTATTAATTATTATTACAATAATAGAAAAACTTTTCATTCTGTAGCTTACCGTGAATGTTTTTAATTCTGTGGGCTCTGTACTAAAAAGGTTAAAAAATGTCTTATCTGAATATATGCGTTTTCTATTGGAAGAAATGAATAAATCAGTACTGAGGGTGTTGAAACCCCTTAAAAAATTAGTAAAGCAACTACTAAGGATGTTGAAATCCCTTAAAAATTAGTAAATCACTACTGAGAGTATTGAGACCGGTAAAAATAAGGAAATCACTACTGAAAGTGTTGAAAACCCTTCCTAAAACAGTAAATCACTACTGAGACCTTCTCAATAATCAGATAATTACTACCGAGGATGTTGAACCCCCCTCAAAAATCATTAAAGCACTACCGAGGCTAAGGTATCAAGATTATTAGGTATCCAACAGCGAGCGCTAGTTCATAGATTTAGGCTACGTGTCCATTTGAGAATTTTCATAGAATAGCTCCTCTCTAGAGCACTCTCAAATCGTGTGTCCAGAATTCTCGATTTTCTCCAGAAAGATTTTAACACTCGCATCGCGTTTCCTTTACTCGTATCCTTCTCGAACTTCGTTTTTCCACGACGGTGCAGAATAATGCGCACGGTGCAATGTCGGGGAAAAGCGCGAAGTCAGAAGTCTCTAGTGTTTGCAAGTCTCGAAAAAAATGGGTCGATTGAAGCTCGCGAGATCTTCCGCCCGACATTGGATAGCTGCATTGATTGTGCCTCCGCTCTTGGTCGAATAGAGAGGAACAAAATATCCACGAGATACCTCAGAGTGATTACTCGATAAATCTGAGTGACTCGATCGAAAAACCGAAGGAAGATACGAACCACTATCTTAATTGGTCGGTGCGTCATCAAGGATGAAATCTTAAGCTTGCTTTATTCGTCAACCGTTTCGTTGATAATTTTTGTTTAATTAAATTTCGCGTATACAATATTCTATTTAATATCAATATTCATATTTTTATACTAAATCATTTTTTATTGCAAAGCGATTGAAGGAAACGAGGTTCGAATTGTCGCAACATAAATTTTGACTTGTGAAACGACAATATTACACGATGAAGTCTTTTATCCATAAAAAAATCATTAAATTATATATTAATATAAATTACGAAATTCCTAGAAACAAGTCTCGGAATAATAATTTTTATAATAATTTCTAGCGATATCGTCTCGTTAATTCCGATACGGTTCCCATGCTCGCATAGAGTTACGCGCAACAGCAGTTTCGTTTTACACTAGAACTACCGTATCATTCAACACGACCGGTTCGCAATTTCTCATAGAAATTTTATAAATTTACAGCGCCACATTTTTATGAATTTTCTATAATTTATCCAGAGGGTAACAGAGGGTAACAATCACACGGTGTTTGATCAAGAGATTTAAAGGAGAGGCCGACGAAATCCTAGGCGTGAACGCTCGACGAATTTTTCGGGGATCGAAGTTCGACCGTCCATTTAAATATTCGCGAGTCACGCGATTCTATCGCGTACACCGGGATCCGCGCCGAGTGGAAAAACCGCGGCTTGATTCACGGTCGAGCGGCAATGTCAATACGACGTATAACGATTTTCATATTCGCGGTGGCAAGAAGCCTCAGCTTCCTCGTCGGTAACCGGGACACGCTTTCGACGGTTCCACCGGAATTCCCGATCAGTTTTTCTTTCCCCCGGGCGCGGCGGGAAAATTTCCACGACGGAAGCAAAGAGAAAAGATCGGACGAAGAGTGATAGATGAACGTCGAGCTCGCGGATATAAAGGAGGAAAGAAAAAGGCGAATGCACGCGGTGGTCGATTCGTTGCTGGGTTCTTTTATCGGAAGTGTGGTTCTGGAAGGAAGGTGAAAGAGAGAGGAGAGAAAGATAGAGAGAGAGAAGAGGAAAGGAACAACGTCTCGTCGGAGAATTGAGATACAGCAGACACATTGAGAAGGCAAGGCTGCACACCAAAGACTTTTTGTCCGAAGACAGTTTTGTCTTTGGAACGAGGACTATGGACGTGTGTCTGGTTTAAAAAAAAATTTTTTTGAAAAGATATATTTGTTAAAGTATTAGGTAAAGTAGAGTGATACGATATGTCCAATTTTATGTCGTTAGATAATTAAAAGTAACATTAAATGGTTAAATGGGTAACATTAAACTTATTGTATACGAATATAGAACTCGAAGCTAGCTCGGTTGAACATGAGTGATAAATGGTGAATTGTTTTAATGTAAAATAGGAAACAATGAAACGAAGCGAACAATGAATAGAAGTCTAATTCGAGTGCTTTTATTGTATAAATTTAAACTGTACTATACTGCAGTGAAAATTTCTCGTGATATTAACACTGCTTTTGAAAAACATATACTGATTCGAAAAATTTCATATTGAAGATACAAACCTCAGAAATGTACCTTGTGGTCGCCCTGAAGAAATGACCAAAAGTGACGAACTGAGACGTCTGGTTGAATCTCATACTCTTACTTAAATACTTAAGATACACAAGATATTGTACACACGTTATGAACGTATTGTATTAGGTTGTCCCAATAGTTTCTTTCGTTTTATTAATAAGTAATGGATACATAATATTTTATGTTTTACGATATATTATTATTTTATACAGGATTCATTTTGCGCTATTTTTTCCCTCCATCTCTCGTTTAAAAAATAAGGCTGAATGTTTATTTAAACATTGCTAGACGAAAGCATTGCGTGAAGATAACGGAAGGAACTTTCGGGACAACCTAATATTTAATAAAAATATAGTCGCTGAAGGTTTTATAGATAATTTCATCCGCAACATTCGCAACAACCTAATATATACCTGTAGATTTACAGTAGTTCATCCTGAGGTGGTATCTCAAATCATATAAAAAATCGTATCAAAAAACATATCAAAATCTATAAATTATTTTAACGCGTCTCATCTTGAAAAGCGTGCACAGCCTCCTATTTCGAACGAGACAACAACATTAATCATAGAAGAGGATCTCGTACCCGCGTTGTTACGAGGAAAATGGAAAGCGAAAATATGGAAATATAGTGTCGTTCGGATTTATCTTACGTTCCCAGTTACTCCATCTTCCCCTAAAATTGTCTAGAAGTGAAAGTAAACAATTGTGGAATGTTTCGATATAAGAATTGATAGAAGTATGCGAAGATAGGGATCCGTTGGTTTAACGAGGAGATAAGGATACAAGTAGCTAACGTGGATTTCCAGACGTAACCAGCCGATATGTATAAATTTATATTTAAGTGACGCATCGTGCACGTCTTTCTCAGGATACGGCCAGACAAATATCTAAGCGTTATACGTATTTATTGTTTTCCGATGCGCTGCACGCGATCGAAGAAATATCGCGCTCCACGAATGGTCTGGCATCAAACTCTCGTACTCGTCTGTTTCGCGTATTACCTCTCTTCCTTACCAGGTAGCGAGAAACGATAAATTCAACGACGCGGGCTCGGAACCTCGCAGAGTTGCTTTTCGATGGGTAATGGTAAAATACGGAAGGCAAGGTTCGTGGGTGTAGAATTTGTTTATAAAAAATGTACGTGACCTAAAACACGGGTAACGATAGTTGAAAACGAATCATCAGTGTTTGATGATATTAACGTTAAAAGCTTAGAGAATTGGACTTTATTATTATTGAATCGGTTGAAAAATTTAATCTATTGATTTGTGGAATTTGTGAAATTTTTTTGCGACACTACGAATATCTAATTTTGAATTTGTTCTTTTATTATACTTCGTTGTCTAGTTCATTTTTGTCAGATATTTTAAATACGATTCCCTTTTTCGAATGACTGTAATTTTTTTAAGCTGATTTGTTTTAAAATGTATTACTGAACGCAAGCTTCATTTCAATGTGAAATAGAAGCTCGTTACTATCCGTAACATCGTCGTTCGATTTTTCTCGTTTTCTTTATCTGTTGATTTTGTGTGATTTATTAATCGATTCATCCGTACCGCAGATCGCGTACACCTGATATCTTGTCGCGATATTCACTGTCTCTAGAGATCTTCGTTTCCTGCTGTTTACAAGTATTGGACATATAATTGACAGCTGACAGTACGTATTGGCGTTCCTGTTCGTTCGCAGGAGCATCTGTCCATTCACGTTTGGAATCGTTGAATGAGTACACGGAATACCATAGGAATAATTACACGCAGATATCTTTCGTTAACGAATTTCCAGTAACGAAGTAAGAGAACGAAAAGTGACGAAACGAGTATCGACACGTCGCAGGAAGTAATCAAGGGTTGATTTCTCAAATAATTTTATTTGTCAAGCGCGAAACATTTTTTGGATTAGTAGCCTTGTTAAATATGTAACACTTTCTAAATGTTTATTGTTAGTTTTTAACTTCACTTTTTGTTGGTATTTCTTTAATAATTTCGAATATTCTGTGCATTTTGTAAATTATTTATGAAAATAGACAAACGAAAATAATATTATGCTAATATCAAATCTTCCACTAATTTTTCCATAAATTTTCTATCGATTCTGAGGATGTTTGTAGTAGTTTATTTTGTATTAATGAATTTTAATAGGGAAACAGTTTTTACCTAATTTAAAATTCATAATTTTTTTATAAGCAGAATTTATTTCTCCGGATTTTGTAGTAACCACAATTTCGATCAGCAATGTTCATTCATCCGTTGAAACGGTTTATAAACAGATTTTACAATTTTATGCTGTTTAGTAAAATTCAATTTTATGCGATTTAGTAAAATTCTACGTATACATAAAAGTAATTCTTGCATTAAAAAAAAAATTTATTTAAATATTTACCAATCAACATTTTATTATTAATTAACCTTTAACAGATACTCAGACAATTAAAACCACACTGTTATAGAATTGTATTAACCTTAAGTAATCGTTTGTTACAGATCTACCATTAATAACGGATTCAGTATCAACGAAATCGACGACGGCGGCAAAGCGATCGGTACCGACGGACTCGCCGATGCTGAACTACATTTTCGATGCCCACAGCACACTGAACAAGCATCAGCATCATCACGATCATCGGTGGGGTCCCCATTTCGAGGGGGAGAGCAAGAATATGACCGTTCAAGCTGGTGGCAGCGCCATGCTCGATTGCAGGATATCCTTGCTACAGGATAAAACCGTAAGTTTTTTTTTTACTTTCGTATCGTTCTTTTTTCTTCTTTTTTTTTTTGGCCAGCTCTACCAATCGCTATATCAATCTAGAAATTAGATCGCACTGGATGAAAATACAGCTAGGAACCAAAATGACTACTGAAATATGCAAAACGTAGGTTAAAATATATAGTAAATAAAATACATGGTATAAAAAATATGTAAACTATGTACAGAACAGGCGAAATATATGCAAATGTATGGAAAGTGTATGCAGAAATATGGAAAATCGTATTAAAATATGCAAAAGTACGCGAAAGCTCCTGTATATTTCTACTTATCCGAGTGTTTCCATATATTTTTACATATCCCTCTATATTTCTACATGGTTTTACATACTTTTCCATATCTTTACATATTTTAGCGTATCCTAACAGTTTAATAGTCTCGAATTTCGTAAATTCACTCTTCGCGGAAAATTAGAAGGACGATAACTCACAATTAATCTTATAAACTGTAGTGAAGTTCGTTCCCACGTAGATAGGTGGGTATAATTTATTTTAATTAATTTCTTTGCGTTCTTACGTCTTATATCTTCCTCGCGGCGGGACTTCCGGCAACTAGACACGTTTAGCGCGGTCGGAACAACTGCCCCGTTCGAATTAATTTAATATCCGGCCTTATTATACGTGTTCCGGTAAGGTTCAACAGGAATTATTGCTGTTGGCGAGCTTTCGCGCGAGTTTCACTCGTATCGTTTACATTGCTTGGATCAGATCGTTTCCTATTGAAAATTTTATAATTATCTCGCGGTAATTTATATATCTGATCAGTTTCGTGTACGTATTTCCCTGTTCCTTTGAATTCGGAACGAAATAAATTAACAATGATAAATAATTTCTATTTTCCGTTTTTAATCGAGAAATATTATTATCATATTTTTGGCGGTAGCAAATTTTAATTATAATCTTCGATTAAAAACATTGTCGATAATTTGTTTCAAACGTTATTAAATAATGTTTTTCTTTTTTAATCGAATTTATTTCTTTTCCTGCTTTTAATATTTTATATAATTTTATTTTTTACTTTTTTTATTTTTAATATTTTATGCAATTTTATTTTTGTAATATTTCTTAATATACCGCATAATTTGTATATTAAAAAATCGGTGAAATCTAAATAAACTGGTAGATTAAACGATAAAAAAGTATGTGCTTAGCAAGAATCGATGATAAACAACTATTTTACTGTATACATTACTGTATAGTCAAAAACCACNTTTTTGGCGGTAGCAAATTTTAATTATAATCTTCGATTAAAAACATTGTCGATAATTTGTTTCAAACGTTATTAAATAATGTTTTTCTTTTTTAATCGAATTTATTTCTTTTCCTGCTTTTAATATTTTATATAATTTTATTTTTTACTTTTTTTATTTTTAATATTTTATGCAATTTTATTTTTGTAATATTTCTTAATATACCGCATAATTTGTATATTAAAAAATCGGTGAAATCTAAATAAACTGGTAGATTAAACGATAAAAAAGTATGTGCTTAGCAAGAATCGATGATAAACAACTATTTTACTGTATACATTACTGTATAGTCAAAAACCACGGACAAAATCGCATAGATGGCTGGAATTAATGTCTTGTCTATTTATAGATGCTTTACTCGAAGCTTTTAGCACAACCACTTTCGGCCATTGGCTTTCTCGATAAAAAGTGCAAAGCGTGGCCATGATCCCATGGTAGGGGCGTTCTACATCATTAGCTTCCTTTGTCAGAGCCCAGTAAAAATACTGTAACATAGTACTTAAACGAAGAAAGTATGACAGGCACAATGAGAGTGGCGAAAAAATAATGTGTTACTAAAAAATGAGTACACGTTGCTCACGAAAAGTATAATAACAAGCATGTCGAAATATACGTTCGTGAAATGTCAGTATTTTCCTTAAAATTAGCTAGAAGCACCATTTTTACGAAGAAATCTTTATGGTAGATTTATTTTCACGAAATAACATGGCTGAGAAGGTCGTACTTGTAATTTTAGAAATCAGATCACGTGATTACAACCCTATTATTATTGTTAAATTTAAATTAATTAATAGCCTTCGAAGCATATAATTCGGAAATTTATGAAAGTAATTCTGCATCGGCAAGCGTATATGCCTTTATTTTATCAATGTAGTTTACGTAAAAAGCAACTAAATTTTTATCAGTTAGACAAGACATCGTGTCTTAGACGCAAGAATACCGAAGTTAAGAGAGAGATTGATATAACTACGAATCCTGAGGACGTTTGTAAATACTTTAAGTAAAAAAAAAAGAAAAATAATATATAGAAAATCGCGGTAAGTAAATGGCTATAGCAAGTCATCTGCATTTCGTGGAGGCATTTAAAAAAAAAACTTCTTCTAATTAAGGATAATAAACTAAGACAGGCTATACTATTGAGAACGTCCTCACAGTTGACGAATAGTCGAAAAGGATATTCTTGTATTGACTTTTGCCGTGAACAGCCGAAATATAAAAGTATTTAGAGTCCCCTACATAGTTTATTTTAAACCTACCTTACACATAAATAAATAATAGCAAATAATGAAAACGAGTGTTGATCGAAAAAACAATATCCAACAGCAGACATAAGGTTCCTTCGTTCGACAAAATTATTATATTCTTAAACCTCTCATCGATGATGACAACACGATATAATAAGAGTGTATGTACAAACGAACTCCATCGATGCATTCAGCACTTAACGGGCTTAGCACCATTGACATGCTGTGGCAGGTATCTTTTTAGCCGAACTTACCAAAGCTGGTTTGATACACTGAAACGACGACTACTAAACTCTCCAGAAACTCGTCCAGCAGGAATAGTTATATCCTAAAAGCGTTGCACTTGGCTGAACCCCGGTTGAGCTCGCCTCAGCGTAATATTAGGCTATTAATGTCGTTGCTGTTGCTATTACTGCTAACGACGGTGTCGACTAACGCGATTATCCATGCATGATTATCTTGAAAGTGCATAACTCGGCTAAAGACGATATTTATTGCTGTACATTATTTGAGCCACCGCTGGACAATCCCCGGTTCGGTTTATGACTCGTGACGACATCATCGATTGAGATTTCGTAGCATAACAACGCGACGATTCCTCGTGGATCACTTTTGTCGAATGATTCCAATAATTGTGAATTAAGGGATTGATCCTTTGTAAATTTTAGAAATTAGATCAGGCGATCGCAACGCTATTTATTATTGTTAAATTTTAATTAATCGCCTTCGAAGTGTACGTTTCAGAAATTGATAAAGTTTACAGAAAAAATTTAGAGATGTAGAGTAGACTCAGGCGAATCGGATCAAAATAAGAATTCAATCAAAGGAAATATCTTTAGGTTTGAGAATATTTTTTTATTAATTTTTTATTAATAACGTAATTACCAATTCATAATAAAAAATTAACTTTCTAAATTTTTTAAACGCAATAAAATTGTCTGCACTTGGAACCAATTATAAAATATTTAGGAGTTAGTTGACTGTATTATTTCAGTCTGAACACCGTCTTAAGTCAATAATTCATTTATAAATATCAAAAATATCCGGAAAAGCACAAAATATCCATTAAGGTTTCAATATTAAAAGCTTTCTATTTCCGAGCTCTTTAAAATATTGATGACTTCGAAAATTGGAAAAATCATAAAAAAAAAATTGCCACAAAAAAAAATATATTATTCACGAGTCACTACTAACGCGTTTGAAAAATTAAAATTGATTGATACCAAAAATTTGGATCCGAATTTTTTTATCAAATATGTATCTCGCGCTTCGGCGAACAAAGTGACAAAACTGATCGATCACGATCGGTGGTGATCACCCGCATCATTGACAACTATCCATACGCAACAATCTCTGTTGAGCGGATAATAGTGGGCTGAGTATCCATGTCGAAGATGTACGATATCGCGCCCACTTAATGGGAATACCGGGAAACACTATCCAATTCCAGTTACGTGGATAAACTGCGGATTTCGGATCCTTGTTTATCGCAGCCCAATCGCATGTATGGTTCGCCGTCAGTTTGCGCGTAACGAGCAATCGGACAATGCGTTTCTCTCCACCCTTCTACAGCATAATAGGATTCTCTGTTACTTTTCGTGCAAAATAAGGAATCAACTTTTATAGTATTGTGTATTAAGACGTAGACTATAATAAAATCGAAATATTTTAATATTTTTAATTTCCTTTTGTGCCAAACAATGGCAAGAATAGGTACTGGAAGGAATACAGCGAAGAAGTATTATAAAATCAGCAGGAACGTTAATGTATTTGTGTCGTAATCAGTGGCACGAAAAATGTTTTTTTCTTTTTAACACGTTGACTGCCATGGAGGCCACCGGTGGTCGACACTCGACTTGGTTACAACGCTATAGGAGCCACCGGTGATCGACGACGCGACCACTAGTAAAATACATAATTAGAGCAAATATGGATACTGATAAATTGTAAATTAATACCACTGTTACTATAATGGTTTGAAGAAATTAATGGGATACGGAACATGCAAAAATAATTTTATTGATATAAGGAAAACATACATGTAGGTTCGGCGGCCGCGTTTGTTGTTTGGCGGCGGGTCCAGGCGGCCCGAACGACGCCATAGCGTCGGAGAGACCATACATTGTAGCCGAGCTGACGAGTTCGAAAAGCATCGATGATCGTCAATTCTCGTCAAGACGTGGAGAAGTGTGTTTCGAAAGCGTCTTTATTATACCTCTATTTTATCTTATATTTCCTCATTATTAAATATATTCACCTTTCAAAATACCAGGGGGTGTTTTGTCATTTCTGCGGTCCGTATGATCCTACATACATATTATTTTTTTTAACATAATATATATCGCATGTTAAGAAATTTATGTTGGCGCCATAGGCAAACCACGTAAAACGCGCGCGGGAGTCAACGTGTTAATGAGATTTTAATTTCTATCGAGAACGAGAGAAGCAAATTTCTAAAAATTCTTTATACTATTTTATAAACGAACATATTATTTGTCGACAGATATCCTGGGTACGAAGACAAGAAAATGGAGAAAAGGTGAATCTGCTGACCGTAGGGCCGCACACTTACATAGGGGATACAAGGTACAAAGTGAAGTTCCAGTACCCGGACAATTGGCGTCTGCAAATCGAACCAGTGAACAGTAGTGACGAGGGCCAGTACGAGTGTCAAGTCAGCACTCATCCGCCTAAATATATTCACGTGAATCTCCACATCAACGGTGAGTACCGCAATAGCTCATTTTTATTACGCGATCCCTATCGTAAAACCTAAACGACGCGTCACGTACCTTTAAACGAAGAAAATTGTGCTCGTCATGGGGCATACGTTACCTTTGACGGTACTTTCAACCTGCATTTTGTCGCTCGTATTATCCTTAGAATCACTGTATATCTCTTTTGCGTTCAACCTCCGATAGCGAAGTCTACGCGTGAGTCGCAATATTCTTCGACGACAGTATTATTTTTTTAATAGCATTCCGATAGTGTTATCCTAAATTTTTTATTTGACACTGGTTCGCAAGAAGTTCAAAACCAGTTTGCCTACTTTTATGAAAACTGGCTGCGTTTATCAATATAAAAAATTCTTTTAAACAAACTTTAAAACCAGCAAAATGGTGACTTAAACCGTCTTTCTCAATTTCACGTTTGCTGTATTATGTTTCAATTAACCCTTTGCACTCCTAAACTTTTTTAAGTTTCACAGGACTGTTGTGAAAATTGAAAGTGTCATTTTGGAAAGAAGAAAGATTATAAATCTTCTGGATTTTTTATTTCTTTGGTTAATTTACTTCGTTTTGAAATAAAAATAAAGAGATTGAATCAATGAAAATATGAATTATAAATAATATGAATTAACGAGCAGCCGTTTTAAACAAAAAAGAATCATTGATTCTTCTCGAATATTCGAGATGCTTTCCGGAACGTGCAAATCGTTCTCAAAAACTACCGGCGATTGAAGTTTACTTATTTGTACCGAAAGATAAAACTGAAGGATATACAAAAGTATACGTAATGCAAGAGAGATAAACCTTTATCTACATCTTTAACGGAGAAACATGAAAAATTCTTCAAAAACCTTCCCAGTAAATATATAAAATTTCCATGAAAAATTCTTCAAAAGCTTTGGTAATAAATTTATAAAATCTCCACGAAAAGTTGAGAATTGGTCATTTTAACCACTTTGGTAGCTCCAGTGTTAAAAGAACGAACGACACGAAAATAAATTTATCCACGAAACTTGTCCGTAGTTTTCCACGCTCCACATTCGTTTATTCCCCCGGTGCCGGCCCATATTTGCCCGTCTCGTTTATTCTGTCAACTTCGTTAACTTTGTTTACCGGTTTGCTCACGCAGACGCGTCGATACGCCTCGATACGCCTCGATACGCCTCGATTTATTTTCACCCGCATATTAACGTCGCTCGTTGTCGACGTTCTTTCTGGGAAATGTACGAGGAACCTTCTGTTCGAGTTTTTGCTCCGGTTTTTGCATGCTCGATGAAATACCAGCCACGAGACGAGGGATAAAAAGATCGTCCCGTAAACGATAATACGATGCGGAGTAAATTGAGGAAGAACAAACGGTGGATTCGCAAAACGGAATTAACCGGGTCGAGAAGCGAGGGGAAATGGAAGCGCGAGGACAAAAGGAGAGAACGAGACGACTTAAGTAGTCGCGAGGGGCCAACGGAGGAATTGGCTCGATTCTAGAAACGAATCGCGTTTAAGAAAGCGGTCATTGGGGAAGTGATATGTTTGAAACGTCTGTTAACGTGCATTTTCTTTTTTACGCTTGTGCTTAGAGATATTTATAAGGATACAGAAAAACTGATAAATTGTTCGTTAACGTTGATTGGGTTTCGTATATTAAAATACAGATTTTTTGGAGACAGTAAAGCTGAAAAATTTTAACATTAAGTTTGGATCGAATCATTTTGATGGTTAGATTAAAATACAGATTTTTTTGTTACATCATTTGTTCACTTTGCTTTAAATCGATAGATTTTTATTAGCAAAGATTTATACAGCTTTAGATTTATACAGAGAAGTTTAATCGTTAGTCATTAGAAGTTCAACATTACCTATTATCTGAGCGATAAGAAATATAAATTTTAATCTAGATGAAAGTTATAACCTGTTGTTTCGACAGATAATCAAGAGTTATAGTACCTGCGAATGAAACTAAAATATAAAATTCTGTTGTAAATAATTGAAACTTGATAATATTATATTTTATGTTACCTTTTTTTCTCCGATCATTTATCCTGCAATTTTCATCCTCCATTGAATTAAATTCATTAGAAAATAAAATCAAAAAATTGTAAGGGTAGTTTAGAGCGAATCATAATTGGAAAAAGAGAAACCTAAATGGTCAAGATATTTGATACAAGACTGAACAAGATATAAAATGTGTACATTTTACAAGAAAAAAGAACGGCTTAATGCTGGTAATATCAGAACCGACTAAATTAATATAATTTGCAATTTAAGGAGTAAAATGGTAACCTTCTTTAAAACGCTAAACGAGTTACTTCGTTGCTTATTTATACCGCATTATGTTCCGTTTTCTGGAACGAGAAATAGATGATTTAAATAATTAAAGTTCCCAGTACTGCACCAAAGGTAGTTTCAAGGAAACTCAATTTTACTGTCGCTATCAGCTGAGAAATTCCGAGCTCGAGGAATCGGTCCCGAGAAACTGTTGCGATCGTCTTTGGTTAGACCGCCCCATTCACTCGATGCTGAATCAAACTAATCAACCTATTACTAACCGCTGAATTGAACTAACCAACGTGTCGTTAGCTTCTAAATGGAGCTAATTACAGATTTAAGATTGCTCGAGATAACGAAGGAAGAAACGATCCACGAATGGAATCGATCCATCTTTTCTTTATTAGTTTTATGGGGTAGAATTTTCCATCAAACCTTTGCACACGAGAGACGAATCTCGAGCACATTTCAACGAGTGATTCCTGAAATAACACGCGAAGAAAAATTCAAAAGCTTGAGATACAATGGTAGGTCTTGTGTAATGTAAAAATACGTGAAATGTTGAAATGAAATGGTTACATCCGACGTTGCCATTCGAGTTGCATTAATTCAAGTGGCGAGTGAGAGTCCAGCCTCTCGAGTTCAAAGGGTTAAATTGATGGAGCATTTGACTTCGTATTAGGTTTAGATTTATCTATATTCTTAACCTCTCGTAGTCTTGTATCGAGCTGGGCTCAACATTCCATTCTGGTTCGTTTCTTTCAGTTTTCACATAAGGAACGGTACTATTAAATTCTATTAAAATTTAATTTAACTACTAGAACTACCAGAGGGAAGAGAACTACAGAAATTTTATAAATCAACTACGGTGACTTTGGCCAGATTTTGGGGTGATTTTCTGTTAAAAATATAGATAAACCTTTGTCTCGATTGCATTACATATTGTTTTATATATCATCCATTTTGATTTTTTTCGGTAGGAATAATTATACTTTAATAGTCGGTGGTTCTAGTGTTAATAGACATTTATCAACGTAGATGTGTTATAAAAATGTTGAAAATTTAGATCAACTGTGAACAGCGTCTGAAAGTAGCTTATTGAATATGAATCGGTTGAGATAAAATATCAACGGGAAATTAACGCAAAGGGTTAACAAATATTTCTAAAATTATTCATTTGAAAGTTTGATTTAATAACACGATACTGATTCGACGAGTTGAACCACACTGCCAAAGCAGAGAAAATACCGCATCCACTTTGATACGAACGAGGTATACAGGCCTGTGTCTCGATGCAAATTAAAGAGAAATCTCGAGCTCACCCGTCTAAGATTTTCCCTCAATGATGCCAAGGGAATCGTTTAAATCGGACAACGAAAGCGTCGAGACAAAGGGCGAAGGAGCTACAGCAAAGCGGAAAACAAAGAGAAACTAGAAAGAAGCACTCAGGTATTCAGCGTGAGATCGAGGAAATTGGCTACGTTCCTGCTACTTTCGTGAACTACGGTGACGCGAGTCTTGCCTTGAGAATCTATCAAGGGAAACGGGGAGGAAAGCGGCGAAGAAATGAAGATAGCTCGACAGAAATGGAAAAGAGTAGAGGAAAGTTGATTTCAGGCTGATTTGACGCGAACCGATTGACGTGATCGAACGAATCTCGAATTGGAATCGAGACACGTCTGTTGTTTGTGGCTACGATATAAGGCTTCGTTTCGATCGATCGGGGATGTTTCATAGAATAAATCATAATATAACTTTTTCCAATAATGTTTATTATTTTCTTACGAAAAGTATTCTTCGTAATTAAAATTAATTTAAATGTCAATTAGACAAAGAATCTTTATGTGTAAATAGAGCTTCGTTTGACTAAATTTGACGCGTTCTTTGACAGAAAATTATCATAGTTTAATCACGCTTGTATGTTCAATTTATTTGCAAGTAATGAACCCGTGGATCTGTATTTTTCACGAAACAAATTTAACGTCTACTTTATATCTTAAAAAAATTAATACAAATTTGAACCAGTCATAAATTACAAAATAGATCATTTAAAAATCATTTTTTCCTGCAAGAAATGTAACCAAATTTTTTAACACCTATTCTTATTATCATAAAAACAGTGTCCACATAAATTCCACGCGAAACAATTACTCTACATCTCGCACAGTTCATCTCTAGTCAACGTTCGCGACAAAAAAAGCAGCGTGTTGTAATCATCTGGATAGGAGAGCTTGCATAGTCCCATACACTTGCTCGACGTGCCTACGAATATTAACAGTGTGTCTACGGTCGATGTGGCCTGAATGGTGAAAATATTTTCCTCTCCGCGACCGTGAGCCACGTCGCAGAATTTTTACAAAGAACACGTTCCACGGTTTCCTTTTTCCACGACGGATCACGAACGCGCATTCAGCGCCGCCAGAAGGCAGCCGCACGTCGAATGGTCAGCAGAGAGTAAAATTTCCTGCTCGAGCAGACGGTGCAGGACGAAATGACGATTTCGATGTACATCAAAGCGAACGACTCAGAGCACTCGTCTTCGAGCCGGACTTTTCATCGTTAATGTTCTTCCCATAGACCACGAGAACCGAAACGTGACTCGCGAAAACGGAAAAACCGACGACGCTGAAAATCGAACCCGTACGTCAATCTTCTAAGCGGATCTGAAAGGAGTCGTTTAAAAGTCAATAAGGAAAGAATACCCTTTGCGAAAGTGCAGCGTCTTTGAATATAAATTTCTGCCTTCTTTGTGCGAATCTTTTTTATTTTTATGATAACTCGTGTCTTTGGAAATTCACGAATGATTTTTTATTCTAATAAAGATAATTTTTTAAATTAACCTGTTTCAAAGGTTATGCAGCCGGTAAGTTTTCCATCGAAAATTAAAACCTCTTCAGCCCTACGCGAGCTCTTTCGTAGAAAATAGGCAGTCCTCGGCGTGAGCTTTGCGTCACACTTCCCAGTGCTGAAAGAGTTAAGAGCATGATTGAAACGAGTAAACCTCGAAGAGCGAATTTAAAAATAACCCGTTCGTAATTTCTTGTTCAAATTTTATAAATTATTAACGGTACACTTTTGACTATTTTTTACAATTTTCTCTAAAATATACGGTCAAAGATTTGTGTCTGCCGCACTGTGAATTTTTACAAATTATTCATTATTATAATTTCTTTGATACAAATAGGTATACTTTAATCGTCGGTAGTTTCAGTGTTAAGTACTTTTCGCACAGAAAATAACAAGAGTAGTTATAATAAAGCATAACAATATTTAATCACGTGCAATTATTCATGCTGTCCTCCACCAGACACGTACACCGTTTTCATAAATAGTCTTTCCTGTTTCGCGTTACTAACAACCGGGCATACAAAATACTGACAAGCTGAAATATTGGGAGATAAAATGCCCAAGGCCTCGAGGAAGTAAGTGTAGTAAGTAACGGAGTGAAATAAAATGAAAAAAAAAAGGAAAAGAAAAGAGAAGAAAAGAAAACATGCAGAGGAACAGGTGGGAAAAAGGAGGATGGAGGGAATGAAAAACGAGAGACAGGATCGGAACATTCCGCTACTGATCGGATAAATTGGGTTCGTTCGGCGAGTTTTTGCGGCTCGGGATCGCTTAGGAGGATAATTGAAGGCGAAGTGGCATGGTTCGAATGGATGGCGAGCATACTGGCGGCCGTTCGAAAAGAAGACTCTAGAAGAGCGGAAGAACTTCATTTCGTTGCTTGGAGAGAAAAAGGGAGAGACTCGGTGGAATCGAGATACATCGGGTCTTTCTTTGGAACAAAGGGAAAGAGAGCCAGAAAGAGGGACGAGGAAAGGGAAAAGTGGTACTTACAGGTAGACAGGAAAATGGACAGCGTGCTCGGAAAATGTAAAACTACGGGCGGAAGTTCATAAATGAAAAAAAGGACCGACGAAATAAGAAACTCGGAGGTAATAAAGGTGGAAAAAGGAAGCCATTGAAAAAAGGAGTTTTCTCCTTGTTGACGTAATTTTTGAGAATAAGGATGAGAAATATGAGTGGAGCCCGGCGTGTAGGGAGCGAGAACGAAGGGTGGAACGTTTCGTCGGGAATAGGGAACAGTTTCTGGGACGAATGAAATCGCGTTTGCGTTAATTCGCTGGCCTCGGGAGTTTCGTGAGCGTCCTAGATGTCGAAGCGACGGAATCGGGCCTTTGTGCTGTACACATAACAAGGTGTTCCAGTTAACGTAATAACCGTGCTTCGTTGCCGCTTTACAAAGACGTCCACCTGTTTGTCGACGCCTTCTTGTTCTTGACTTTTTGACTTTGATATTTTCGCGCCACCGATTAATGCGATTTTATTCCTTTGTGGACCTGTGGTAGAATGATTCGTTTATTGTTTGTTAGAAGTACATAACAAAAGGAACGGTGAGAATTATACGCTGTAGTTAAAAGAGTACGGTAGCAAAGTGAGGCTAAGAATAAAAATGGCGGATAGAGAATGGAAGAATGAGAGTCTACTGTTTATTTTGTTTTTTTTTTTCTTTTTTTTGATTGCCTGCTTGTTAAATTTTATTTTCATGCATTAATTCATACTCCATTATTTGCAGACTTATTAATTTTAATACCGGGACACACGGTTAGTTCTTAATTCTTTACGAATAAGATGATTAACCATGAATGGCTCGTTTGTCCTGCTTCATTGATGGAAAAAATATTGAATTTTTTGTTTTTTACATATGGCTTTCATATAATTTTATATATATTTTTTTATATATTTTACTGTTTTCGTAAGGTTAGGTTGTGTTAGGCATACTTGAAAATATTCTACTACCTAATTTCAATAGTAAATTAAAGAAAGAAGTAAATTAAAAAAAAGAGCTTGATTATAAGTTTCAGCTTAAAGTGCCACTGATATTAAAAGCGATAATTTCTCACAAAAGCGATAAGACGTTCAATTTTCTTTTCTCGTAACTTTCTGACTAATCGTAAGACAAGAAAACTATTTTATTAAAAGTCGTAAATTATTAGAAAATTCTAAAAATCAAAAGTGAAATTATTTGTAACCGTAGCTCGTAACTTTAAACAGACATTTCCATTTACATCTTTCACAAAAATAATAAATCAAACCTCACGTATACAATACCGTTGTAATAAATTTGTTACAGCTTTATCAAGTATTACATGTACATACATTAATTCTTTCGTATCAATTTATCCATCAACTAAAATAAAATGTAATCTAAGTACCATTGATTAAAATTAAGTAAAATTAAATAAAAATTGAAAGAAATTGAAAGAAATTTAACGATAAAAATTCGAAACAACAGAAAGTAAAATTCTTCCTAAATTTTAGCTACAAAGTTATTATTACTATTCACGAAACTAGAATCGAGCATTTTCTTTCGTCGTCTTCCAATCCTGGCCGACTTCCCAACACTGGATTACATTTTAATCTTATACTTTCATCCGGATAAGTCCGCGTAAATTCTTCGGTATCGCAGCCAGAGAACCGGTGTGGTAAATTCAAGGAGATTACCGACTCATCGTAGAAACTTTATCCGAAGTTCCAACTGTTTCTAAGCATGATTCGTCAAGATCGTTCGTGATCCTAAGTTTGGTGTTTGACACTCGTCACTTTTCGTGACTCCCACTTGGCCTAATTCTGGTTCGTGAACTTGCTCGGAGTGAACTAATAGTTGGTCAGGATGGCGAACGAGATTCCACAAAACTTATCGAACGTCGCATGATTATAAATTAATTCCCCTGTCACGCGAACGGTAAACTATTTGTTGGCACGAAGCTCGTTGAATCAGTTATTTCGAGAATATAAATAATATTCGCAAAGATAAATTAATACACTTAGAGTGTAATTATGAGAGAAGAATGGAAAAGTGAGGAAACATGGCAGAAATATAATTTAAAAAATTTTATTTCAACGTTTTATAACAGAAATTTTATAAACTATTTGTTGGCACGAAGCTCGATGAATCGGTTATTTCGAGAATATAAATAACATTTGCAAAGGTAAATTATTATACTTAGAGCATAATTATGAGGGAAGAGTAGAAAAGTGAGGAAACATGGCAGAAATAAAATTTTTAAAATTGTATTTCAACGTTTTATAAAAGAAATTTTCAAATTAATGTTAATTTTTAATAGATTTTACGAACGATTGAATTTTTTGAAAGTTTCTTTTTACGTATAACCTTGGCGATAAACCAATAAAGAAAAAAGATACATGGCATTCTAATCCGAACTGAAATCTAAAAAAATACCAAAACAGTCACGTCCGTGTCATAAACTCGAGTAGTCCTCCCTATCGCGAACAAATGTCGACGGTCATACCGCGGTTAGGAAAAACGGAAACAGCATAGTTGGTGTGCGGTCAGCTGCGTTGTTTTCCTAAGGTGTGCAGGGTGAATTTAAATTTGCAACTGTGGCACGAACCACTCGTACATACGTGGGCGGCCATAAAACAGTGGACACTTTCATAAACGCTATAAATTAGTCGCGCACGAAACTTGAGGCTTTCCGATGCTTCCGGTTCGCTAATGGTAGGAAGTAACTACTAATGGAAATACCGCACTCCACTTTATTAACATTTGCATAAAATACTCTGGGACAAAGGCCGATTTTTAAAGATAACTCGAAGCAATCAATTTTATTGGTCGTGAAGGGAATGAACCAAAAATTATTCCGACATTGTAACGTTTAACGCTTAAAATACTACTTGTGCTTATTTATTTGGATCATCGCAAAGATAATTTTGTAGAATTCAATTTCGTAAACAAGTACAGATAAATATGTAAATATTTTATTAGAAATTTATGTTAAAATTGTGTTGGAATATAAAACAGTTGAAAATTTATATTTTAATCCTGTGAGATTGTTAAAGAATAAAACAAATTTATGCTTGGATTATATTGCGATTATGACAGTTCAAAATGTATAAAAATTATTATTTGTAATCGCTTAGTTTTATTACAAGTTATTACAAGCTAGAGATAAAGTTGAAAGAATTAATAAAGATTAAAAGGTTCAATATTCATGTCTAAAGATAAGAAATCGTAGTTATATTAATAACAAGGTATCAAGATCGGTGTCAAAATTCATTTCGTGCAGCGATCCAGTTTCTGAGTTAACAAGTTACATACTTATATACTCTAATGTACTCTTGGAAAGTTTCAAGTATGTACATTCGCGTTAACATAAATTATTTATTATTGCTGTTTCTCCTTTTTTCTCGATGGAAAATTCTTATGGCAGTTGTTTGGTACCAGGAGACACATTATGAAAATGGTTTTTCCATGCAGAAAAGCATAGGAAACCCTTTTAGAGCGATCTTGTTTCCGCTTTAATGGCGCATTCCTATAAACGTAATAAGATGGCATTCTGTTTATAAGAAAAAATAACAGTTCGTTTAAATGTAATTAAATACAAGCTACTAAAATAACTGGTTCTGCGAAAGAAATTAAAAATACTCGATAAAAGAAAGCATTAACCATAACGCGGTATGATTTAGCGGTTACATATTAATGTACGAATCCTTTCTTTTTTAAGTAGTACAAGTCTACCATTCTTGACTTCGAGGTAGTTATTTTTAATTTTACGCTATTTAAAACTACTGTTAAATGCTAATAAGCATGTTTCATGCTTTTAAGACTCCAGACTTGTTTTGTTTTATTACATGACTTTTTCATGAATATTCCCAAAGTAAAACGGTGTTTTATTTAACGATAAATTAGTTTTGAAAGAAAAACAGGTAGACAATTGCATTTGAAAGACAAAATTCTTTTGAAATTATTATAAATATAAAAAGTGGACATCCAATAATAACTGAAAGCAACTTTAACTAATTTTTTCAAACTCCATGCTTTGAATCAGTTTATATTATTTTAATCTTATTTCATCTACTTATCACTCTGCTATTCTATTTTATCGCTATACAATTCTACTGATATAAAACAATCCATTTATAGTAATTATTAATTCCTAGTTTCCAGAACAAAATGAAAAACTTTAATCAACTGCAATCTCTTTTTCATAACTAAACAAAATTTCAATCGTAAATGGTTACTACCAATCGTATCGTCTAAAACATTTTTCGAAGAAAAGTCAGCTATACTACGACTTGATAAAAATTGATCAAAAATAAATATGACTAAGTACGACCAATTATATCATCTAAAAGCTTTTTCAAATAATAGTCGAACACGCTACGACTGTATAAAAATTTATCGAAAATAAATATAACGCCAGTTTAAACTGTCACCTACGATTTTCTACCGTCTCTATCGACCTCCGAGTCCACGAACAGCTCGTGCACACATTACGCGTCACAAATCACAGGGAATTCATGTAACGAAAAATCCGCGCGAGAAACGAGAGACAGGAGATGGCCGAGAGAGAGCAAGAGTTACGAGAGGGCAAAGCCAACGGATCCAGGACAAAATCGATAAGCATCGTGCGACCATGAATCAGCGTCGACGTGTTTAGACCGCCTGCGGGATTTGGCAAAGGATCCTGCAGGATAATCTCGACGAAACCACCACGGGATATCGTCCCTCCTAGGCGACACGTGTAGAAAGAGGCGACCCAAGATGGACACTGACACGAACAAACGTCAAGTGCATGAAGTTATATGTATCTAAAAAAAAAAGAAAAAAAAAACACGAGTTAAATGAAAGAGTAAACACAGAATTAAAGTTGGTACATATAATTCTGGAATAAAAAGGATGCATTTTGGAGATAAAATTGTCGAGAGCTTACTAGGATGACATTTCTCTTTTCGTCCTCTACTTTTCACCTGTCTTCTGGAATCTCGAATATTCTTAAGAATTTTCTCACATTTTTTACACTTAGATGTCAGTTACCATCTCCTAGGACCTAGGTGATCTCAAAAAGTGGCTACCGAGGATGATATATTCGTAGAGTCTCAAAATTGGAGGTGAAATATCGTTTTGGGTTAGGTAAAGAATCAATAAATCACGAAGTTGAGACGTTGGAAAAATTTTAATCGGTACTTGAGGGAAGTAAGTTTTTCATATTTTAAATAATTGTCCGTACAGAAATTACTTATCCAGGTCTGTGAACAAATATTGTTTTTGTGATTTACTGAAAGTATTGATAAAAATGTTAATTTATATAGAGAAATCCTTTTTTTGTTCTTAAATTGTTTATTTCGAGTCGTATCGACCACTAAGTTGAGTTATTAGCGACTCAGTCTGTAAAAAAAATGTTGGAGATTTAAAATTTACGGAGAAGCTTAATATTTTTTAGAAATTTCAGAAAATTGGTGTATCTTGTTTTTACTAGTCGTTTATACTTATTTCACCTGCAAAAAATAATACTTTTCTTGACATAAAGTTGAAACTTTCTTTTCTATCAATTCTTAAATTTAAAGGGAGATTCTCAATATTAAACAGAACAATTTTTTTTTAATAGCTTACGAATGTATCTTTGTATCCACAAAATATTAATTTTCTATTCTTAATACTTTTCTAAGAAAAAAACAAAGATATACAAAGATCGTTCGATTTCGGTACTGATACACGAGAATCTTCCTTTAAGCTATTTAATTTACATTACATTTTATGCTTTGTAAATCTTATGGTATAAATATTTATTCGATAAACAGAATCATTAAATATTAATCTAAGGAGCGGAGTAAGAACAATATTTGAATAAAAAAAGATGAAGAAAGATACCTAGTTATACATTGATGGATTTGCATCCATTACTACATGGAAACCGATGTCCTGTAAGATTCTGGAATATTTTTCCATTAACAAGGCTTGTTGTTTCGCAAAAACATACTGCTTGACAACATACACGTACGCGTACAGTTCCCAGCTCCGTTCCTCCTGATTCCGCGTCGAGCTAGGCTGATAAAAACTCAGGAAAGAACGCTCGATGCGGTGGAACGTGGTGAATCCTGTATTATCCAGTGGTCGAGCGAGCGAAGTGAAAAGTTGTCGCGAAAGAACATTTTCCGGCGAGTATTCATGAGGTCGAACATTTCTACGGGACGTTTCAAGAATGAAACGTTTGAGAGCTACGAAGCATAGAAACGTAGCGAATTTAAATAATATTATTTTCACGATATTAACAACAATTTTTTAATTCCAATAAATTATTTATCTTTAATTTTATAATTAAACGAGTCGAACTATTCCATTTGCAAATACTCTACAAATAGATTATTTAATTAATTGATTTATTTTGCGATTTAAGTAATATTGAACGATAAATTTAGTTTTCCAAGATCGTTTAATTGATACGCTTATTTAACCCTTTCCGAGCCACTTTCGACACTGTAACTTAACTAGTTCACATTCAGTAATATACTTCTAAAAACTGTCAATGATTTGGCTGAATTTTCACATTTTCGTTACCAGTAAGATATCTAGATAGAAAATTTTCCATCGAATAACATTTTAATGTAAAAGAATACGTCTCGTGTCCCAAAACTGAAAACAATGGAACAAAGTGAAATGTCGAGTCTGGCTCGACATAAAACCGCAAAGGGTTAAAAGTAAGACTTAGATTGTTCGAACTTTTTAAACTAGTAAGAAGAAAAATTGTAAAAAAAAAAGATCGGAGAAGNTTGTTCGAACTTTTTAAACTAGTAAGAAGAAAAATTGTAAAAAAAAAAAAAAGATCGGACAAAAATATTCAAGACCCGTGTCTATCGAAAAATGTAACATTCAACGTATTGAATTTTTAAAAACTGTCCCCTTTGCGCAGAAAGGAATAGTTTTAGACTGATGTTCTGAAACACACGGAACACTCGAAGCGTTTCTCTTTCTCGTGACTTCTTACTGCCAGCGCACATGCATTTCTCCAAGGTACCCGCACTTCTAGAGCTGGAAACGGTCCAAGAAGTGAAGGAAGAGATTCTGAATCGAACCTTGATCGTTAGACACACGTATGCACCACCGATGATGCATCATCCATATTTATTGCCCCTGTGAAATGAAATATTCGGAAACGAGCTCTATATAGAACGATGCAAAGACATCGTTTATGGACCAAAAGTCCCGTTTCCTAAGCTTTCGAAGAAGAATCAATGGTGTTGGATATTGATCGGTTTAAACCTTGATAATTGAATTAAATTAAATTAATTGAACAAAGAGGACACGAGTTCCATTTTGTAGCCATCGCGACTCCGCATATTATTATAACCATTAATATTTTTTACTAATTACAAAGCAAGATTGTACATGATTCCTGAATTTTAATAGCAACGATTTTAAAAAGATACTTTCTGTTTTTTAAACATTTAGCGATACGTTATAAAATTAATACATTTTCTAATATTTATAGTATAAACAGAAATGGTATTTCAAAGTTATCACAAATTTTTATTCCACTGCTATTCCTACGAAATATCCAAATTACTTAACCCGTTTCAAAACTAATATCAAACGTAGCTGTTTGATATTGGAAAAAATCAATATTTGCAGTTTTATTAATTCCTCCGTGAAAATGTAAACATTAAACTAGCTCTATCAGTATTTCCGTACAACCATCTATTTGAAATGATATTGTTAAGAAAAATTGAAATTCGTTCCACTTATACCGCTACCAATCCTATATCATTTTTTATTACGTTAAAACGACGGTATTTCATTCGTTCGTGAAAATATTTCCAAATCTTCGTCCACTAAATTCGCATCGAAAGATTGCACATAGCGCTACGAACCCGATGACCCGTTTATAAATGTATAATACGCTCGTTGTCGATAAAACCAACGAAATCGGGTAGTACCGTGATTCATCGCATTATTCGGCATTATTAAGCGGCGCCATTTATATTCGTCTTGCAGTCCGCAGTTTGTACGCGCGGAAAATCGAGAAACGTTTTGAGAACGTACAGAGCTCTGCAACCCTTTCCACCTCATCGTGATTTCGTTCGGTATTTCCACGTTCTTGGACCACCACCGTGGTTGCATGATAAACTTCGAATTGGAAATGGTCCAGAAGATGCCGGATAAAAGATCACATCTGAATTGTGTCTCGGTCGTTAAGTGCGCTTACGCGTGAACAACGACGTATTGTCAATATTTATTGGCTCTGTGAGACGTTAGGAACCAAGACTAACGTGGTTTCGTTCGTTGGTACTGAAAATGTTTGATTAAACTTTTGCAATCCTAAACTTTTGTAAGTTTTACAGGATTAATATAAAAACTTAGTGTTCTTTTAGCAAACAAAAGAAAATTATAAAGTTTTACGATTCTTTATTTGTTTGATTAATCCGCTTCGTTTTGAAATAAAAAGGAAAATTTGAATTGACGAAAATATAAAATTCAACTTAAAGCTAAACCTTTGAAGAAAATTACACGTGTCGCCATAATAGCGTCAGTGGAGTGCAAAGGGTTAAATAAAAGTTTCATATATTTTAACGGCTCCGAAAGAACGTTTGTATATGATGAGAAACGGTTACGAACTGAACTTTTCTTTCTAAAGAGAAGTGTTTATTACATTATCTAGCAGATTTGAGACTCTTGACTTTCAGCCTAGCAATAGACACACGATGGTCTTACTGTTATTTTTGCTTAAAACAATTCTTAGAACGTTGAGTCGTTTAGACTGACATAAGACAGTAAACGACTAATGTTTCTGATTACGGGTTAAACAAAATAATAATTGAAAATAATATAACCAAAAATTCCACAGTATTCTTTAGAACTTCTTAATATTTGAATAATGTTCTAACTTCACAAATAAAATATATTTTATTATAATACGTGCACGTTTAACCCTGCTACGGTTCTCAAATTCTTTTCGACCCATCACTCTTTTATTTCACTAAAAAAAAAAAATTCCAATTCTTGATAAAAATGTGTCCTTAACATAAAATTAAAAGCTTAACTGAAAATTGAAGTTCGCGTATTGATAATAGGTTTTTTATATGTCGTTAAAAATAGGAATTTTTATTGTATTAATAATAATATTTTTATAATAATATTAATATTTTTAACGAAAGATAATATTAATAATACTAATATTTTTAACGAAAGATAATATTAATAATATTAATATTTTTAACGAAAGAAAAACTCGACTGGATCAAAAATGACCCAAGGGCCGTATCAGGGTTACAGAATGGATAACAGGGACGTGTACGAAGTTATTACTTCAACTTGTATACTAACAGCTTGCTTCTAAAGACACTGTGCTCCTTGAATCAACTGACTTAATGCTGGCCAACGTTTATACTGCATCCTAACGTTTCGTAATGAAATTTCAGCGCCGTCCGTCCAAATAGTGGACGCTCTGGGTGAACCGCTAAGGGACAAGTACTATGAGGCCGACAGCACTATCGAGCTATTGTGCGTTGTGCGACACATAGCGATGCAAGCACAGTACAGTGTCGTCCAGTGGCTTCACGGCAACAGAGTTCTGAACTACGATACGACGAGAGGCGGTATCAGGTGACTCAAACGCTTAGTTGTTTTCATACATTAATTTTTTTTTTTTTTTTTTTTTTTTTTATTTAACGTTAGTAGTAGATCGCTAAGCTTCTCGTGTTTCGTGAATTAGATGTTGAAAAAAGATCTTGAGCTGTCTTAACTCCTTGCGTTCTTGGTCACACTCAATGTTTTATCTCAACCGGGGTCGTATTTAATAAACTATTTTCAAAAGCTTACTGAATTTGCCTTAATGATCATATTTTTATAATCGGTAACATATTTGCATTGATAAATTCCTATAAAATTGAATTTTAACGTAAAAGAATATCATCAAAAGAATATAATATAATTTCGTAGGTTAAAACTGAAAGAAACGTAGCAAAGCGGAATGTTAAATCCAGCTCGACCTGGGAATGCAAAGGGTTAAGTGTCTGTTAAGCTTATTAATTAGCTAAAAAAAAAAATGCAATTATATTAGAAATAATTGCGAAGCACGTTATGCTATTTAGTTCCTTATTCACTGTTGCTCACAGTTCCTTAATCGGTTGGACACATTCCCTCAGTGTGTCCAACGGTTCGCTTAAGAATAATTTTCACACATAGCAGAGAAAAATTCATAAATTGGATTCGTTACGTTACAATTAAACATTCGGTGATCCGGGGTATTTTTCAAACTGTTCGATATCTTCGAGCACGTGGAAGAATAATGCTCGCGGGAAAATGAAGTTAAAACTAATTTCGATGCAAATGTTCTTAAAAATAAATTCACCGGATGCAGCTCAACCGATATTAAAGAACCGCAAAGTTTCGGAATGGTTTGACGACTAAGATCGCATCGGCTACTGAAACGATCGTGGACGAACGTATTTTCCTCAATGAAGAAATTGAAGTCGATTCAATTTTACCTTCCCAGCGTGCATCATCGAATAAGTCCGAGGACGTAGAAGAATTCATTATCTGAGCTCCGTATAATTTAACGTGTCCGTCATTTGCGTTCGCCTCGAACACAATGTACCCGCAGCTATATCAAAAGAAAGGCTCGTGCAATTTATAAAATTTAAATTAAGAAAGTAATTCGAGGACCGACGACGAAAGAAACCGAGTGTCTGAAAACAATGGCACGTGCGGAGTTTCATTCTTCTGGATTAAACCTTGCCTTTTGTAATGAAATGTCTTTTAGATTGCGTTTTTAATTTTTGTTTCCATTCATTAATCGACTCGAACAAATTTCGTTCAACGCTGCTATTCTTTTCAGATCTCTTTGATCCATTATGAATTTCATTCGGTCACGAATCGGTCATTCGTGAAAGTGCAGCTTTATCATTTTATAAACTTTGTTACTTTTATTATAATAAAACAATTTTTTTTTTTGGTTATTATAATAGAACTGTTTTTATAATAAAATGGACGCTAGAAGTGTACACTAAATACGAGCAGAACGGCAAGGTTAATTTACGTTTCTAAAAATGAAGATTATTTTGGAATCTGTAAGTTTGTTGCTGCAGAATTTAATATATCTCGAAAAAAGTATTTATTTGCGTTTAGAAAAATGACGTGCAAAATATAAGATATGTAGTACATTAATTATATAAATATTGTGGAAATGAAAATTAGAATAGTTAAGGTAGATATTAGAAGCAGTAGAGTACTAAAGAGAATATTGTATATTTTAGAACTCTGAAACAGTGTATTTCTAAGATGTAAAAAATAGTTATGCTTCGATTTGTTTTTCAATTCCTACAATTCAAATCGAAGCAAAACTATTTTTTATATCTTAGAAATACACTGTTTCAGATTTCTAAAATATACTATATTCTCTTTAGTACTCTACTGCTTCTAGTCTCTACCTTAACAATACAAATTCCAAATAATTTAAAGAAAGGAATGTATCTAAGGAAGAACCAATCTCGAAAGCCATAATTCAATACAATCATACATCACTCTACTCAATATAGGGAAGTCGTAAATTAGAGCATCAAGTAGCGGCATCGATTGATGCAATCACACCCATGGCCAAGTGTAGCATTCTGCCGTGTCGTAAGATATACAGAGTATCTCACTTAAAACAGACTACCTATTTACTTTCTATGTTATAAATTTAAATATAATTACGTTTACTGTCTGATCTCGGATGCATTTTAATCGATTTTTAAATACTCATAGCTATTTTAAATTTATTCAATAATTTCCGAATATATTCTTCCGAAACGCTATTTTTGCAATGTCTGTCGATTTTATTTCGCATTCTTATCGTCCGAAGCTCCCGTCAATACGCTCGTCTTGCCGTTGGAATCGTGTAAACATTGACGCTCGGTCGATTTTACGACCTTTCTATATCGCGGAGACTACGGTACATCAATCTTTCCTCAAACACTCACCCTTCACGCAAGTCAAACACGACAAAACACCGTGACCCATTCGAAACGCACTGGTGCGCCGCTGATACGCCGCTTCAAACTCTCCCGCGATCCGCAGTGTCTGATTGCGGCCTAAAGCCAGCGTTCGCGCCACTTGCTATTCCGCGGATACGAGCGATCGTGCAGGCTCGGCTCGTCATAAATCATGCACGATAGCCGGCTGAACGCAAAGCGGCCGACAATCCTCGGGGGCGGCGACGGCGGAACGGTGTCACGCTCGTTACACCGAAGTTATAATCCAGTGTCAACAATTCAGACTGCCTTTCCATCCCCGTAGACGCATCCCACGCGTTGATCCCCGTGTAAACTACGACAGCCTTGAAAATCAGCGGATGCTGATCGTCGAACCGACCGAGATGACGTGAAACACTTAAGTACATATGTACGTAAGATACATATAGACACGGAACATACAAGTGTACACTGTCGCTCAAGGATCAGGGATTGGTCGATAATTAAGTTGAAGTAGAAGAATTGTCGGAAATGAACATAATGAAAGGACGCGAAAGTGAAAAGATGATTCTTAACCAGTTAAGTGTAGCGATCACTTTGCAAAGCGCGCACCAGCGTGTGTCGCGATAATGAAGCGATGACGGGTATAGCTAGCTCTCAGGAAGTTACGAATCCAACTCAAATTATTTATAATTTTTATTTGTTTGTTTTATTTCGTCTTGACCTCTAAACATTTTAAAAATATTAAAATTTACGAATATAAGTTAGTTTTCGCCAAAATTACAATTTAAATATCAAATTGTAACAAAGTTTCACGCATGACGGATATAGTTGTCATGACACAAAATTCTGCCGCATCTCCACGACGGATATAGTCGTCGANACATAATGAAAGGACGCGAAAGTGAAAAGATGATTCTTAACCAGTTAAGTGTAGCGATCACTTAGCAAAGCGCGCACCAGTGTGTGACGCGATAATGAAGCGATGACGGGTATAGCTAGCTCTCAGGAAGTTACGAATCCAACTCAAATTATTTATAATTTTTATTTGTTTGTTTTATTTCGTCTTGACCTCTAAACATTTTAAAAATATTAAAATTTACGAATATAAGTTAGTTTTCGCCAAAATTACAATTTAAATATCAAATTGTAACAAAGTTTCACGCATGACGGATATAGTTGTCATGACACAAAATTCTGCCGCATCTCCACGACGTATATAGTCGTCGAACACGAATTACGAATTAAAAAAAAAAAAAAAAAAAAAAAATTATATTAAATCTTCTTAGGCTTTGGTGTAAAAGTTATTTCTCGTACAATGTATCGCTTTTTACAAAATGAGTTGATTACTTTTCCCAATGGATCGGGTATTCTCCGTATTGTTTTGTATACTTTACTGTGTACATAGAGTATTCCCCGATAACAATTGCAATAATATGAATAAGATGCCCGAACTATGAAAGCGATATCGAAATTAACTAAAGCTTGGAGTCAAATCGTTAATACATTCCCTGCGGTAGCTATCTTTGGAATATTTTCCTATTTGGTGGTATGGGAAAACTTTATCAGTTTTGAGGATTTAATTAAAGTTTATCCAATATTGTAAAAAATGATCAAATAAAGCCTCAAATAATAAAAAATAGAAATATCTGCAGAGGACAAATAATAGTGAAAAAAGGGTACGATGAACAGACAGTAACGATGTATAACACCAAATACAATAAAAGTATTTCAAAATAATTAAAAAATTGCTCGAAAAGCACTAGTTTAAATTTCCAATTTTGCGCGCCTGCAACTCAACCAACTTCACGATGAAAAAATGATTCTATTTTAGATCAACGATAAAAAAAAAAACCACACAGTAGTCCAATCGCTTTAAAAAAAAGCTCGAAAATCGCAAAATTTAAAAGAAATAAATAAAGGAAACGAAACATTTTTTTTGAACTTCTTAGTTTTACAATCGATCGGTTCGAAATATTTCTCAAACCGTACACAGACGATTCCTGACCTTTGAACCACAGTGTAGCCACCAAAAGATGATCTTTCTCGCGTCGCGAAAGTGTTGTCGGTGGGCTCAACTGTTCGACGAAGTTACAAACCATAGACACGCTGGCTGCCGGTAAATGGAATTAGTTTGCCCTGTGCACCAAGTACATGGAGCCACATAAAGGCTTGGCCTTTCGTTTCGGAGCATCCTCGTGGTACGATCGCTTCAATCCTACGGTACGTGGCAACCACGTGGCCCGTGGAAACCGCAGACCGTAAACACGTCTATAGGAAGCACCCTTTTGCCGCTCGTTATTTTTCTCCGTGAAAATAACCGTCCACCCTCGGCCGTAGCCTTCCTGTGAAATGACGAACCATGCGAGAAGCGTCAAATTATTGTCGACGCGATTATTCAGCGCTCTGGTTTTAATTAACTCTGCGCGCGATGTTCGACGAGCTGAGATATTGAAAATTCGCGTCTGCTTTGTCTCGGTTTTGTTGATGGGTGAAAGAAAAGGTGAACGAAAAGATCTAAGGAAAGATTTAAGGCTGATCTGGCTAACTGGCGACTAACGAGACACGTGAGACTCTTTCTCTCGTTTACTTGTTTCGCTAAGAAATCCCAACTATATTGTAGGAATCTTGGGTTACGGACAGGTACAAAAATCAAATTAAGCGGCAATGTAAAATAAAAACTTATTTGATGTAGCGTGAAATGGTACAGCAATGATTTGTCCAGGTATTCTCGGAAAATATTCGGTCACACGATAATCTCGATCACTCTGTTGATGATAAATAAATTGACATATTATTCTTGATTGTAGTAATTTAAGAACAACTCACTCTAATGCGAGTTAGATTCTTTATGATCGTACTCCAATGGGCATAATTGTATAGTCAAGAATTTCTGTTATCCACAAAAATGTTTGTTAAAAATTGCAAATCATTATAAAAATAAAATGATTTTAATGTGGTATATTATAAATTGAAATAAGCAAGGGATAAATAATCACAGAATTATTTTAACGAGTTCTGTTTCCTATACAATACTAATAAAGAATGAAAAGAAATGAATAATAGTAGAAATATACACAAAATAACGAAAATTGAAACGAAGTGCGTTAAATTGTCCAATTGTGATTCGATTTTCGAAGTGTGATTCTTCCAATAAAAATTACACGAATGTAAAAATTGCAAAAATTCAAACGAAACAATATCTTCCTATCGATTTTCCTTCTTCTTCGATCATAGACCCGTGCGAAGTATCAATCTTAATTCGTCAACTTGCTGGATGTAATTTGACATAATCTTCGTGTAACAGAAAACGTATTACTTGCATGAACATATTAATTAATTTTCTCGTTCGTTCCTTTTAGAGCATCGCTGAGAAACATAATCCATCAACCGGCCGCGAGCCGTCTAGTTATTACACACGATAATACAACACCGAACCCAAAGAAAAAGAGAAACTAGTGAACGTCAGGTTTCGTTTAACGATACCCTGTTTTATAGCTTCATTAGCATCGTGACTTGCGCGTTCAATAAGAGTACCGTTCATATACGTTTTACTATTTAAATCCTGTACAACGTCGTGTGATTTTATAGTTACGTATACATATACTTACATATACTCGTAAACAAACAAAATTCAGCTCATTGAAGGTTGAATAAATATTGGTTGGAAAGAACGGAAGACTGAATCAATTGATAAACAATTTTTTGAAAATAAAATTCCTATATATTTTATCATTTCGTATAATTCTATATTTTTTATTTTTGATGTATTGCGCTCCTTATTCATACGTATAAAATTGAATTTTATGGTTTCTTTTTTTAAATAACGAATTGGTAATAATTTTTGTTCGTCGAGGACCGGCATCGTTTACAGTTTATCGCATATAATAGTATAAAATACCATTAGTGAGTCAAAATTTGCATGGTTATTGCCACAGTTCCCGATAGTCTCTAAATCCTGTGTTATATTCTACGATACTTGGACACTAACGAGGTTTCAGCAAAACAAACTACAATATTTGTAGAATATCGTTAACGTATGAAATTCTAAACGCGTTCGAGTGGTTCGTAAACTGTGAACCAACGCAAATACATGTGCAAGAGATATGATCGTGGATGAAAGTTGCTCTAAATTGAGATCAAACACGCCGTATCTAATCATGCTTGTAACGTTCAAATATTATGCGTGATATTTCAATACCGAAGGTACCATTGAATTAAATATATTGAATAGTGCGTATCTAAAAACTGCATTTTGNCTAAATTGAGATCAAACACGCCGTATCTAATCATGCTTGTAACGTTCAGATATTATGCGTGATATTTCAATACCGAAGGTACCATTGAATTAAATATATTGAATAGTGCGTATCTAAAAACTGAATTTTANAATAGTATAAAATACCATTAGTGAGTCAAAATTTGCATGGTTATTGCCACAGTTCCCGATAGTCTCTAAATCCTGTGTTATATTCTACGATACTTGGACACTAACGAGGTTTCAGCAAAACAAACTACAATATTTGTAGAATATCGTTAACGTATGAAATTCTAAACGCGTTCGAGTGGTTCGTAAACTGTGAACCAACGCAAATACATGTGCAAGAGATATGATCGTGGATGAAAGTTGCTCTAAATTGAGATCAAACACGCCGTATCTAATCATGCTTGTAACGTTCAAATATTATGCGTGATATTTCAATACCGAAGGTACCATTGAATTAAATATATTGAATAGTGCGTATCTAAAAACTGCATTTTGCTGGTTTTCTCCTAAAAGTTCATCTAAATTCTATAATTCACGAAATTATCGAATCTTGGCGATCTATTAAGTTAGGAAATTTCAGATTTAAAATAATCCATCGCATATACCTCGGAAATTAACTCCATTATAGAAATAAGAAATATAATACACTGGAAATAAACTAACAAGTTGTTGATAAAATACTAATTTACTTTTCGGAATAATTATAACATAATTTAATGTTTCAGAATTATAACGAGACGAGTTCAAAATGATTGATTTCAAAATTGCGTTAAAAATAGCTAGCGAAATACTTGCTTCGTTAATTAAGATTTTAATTGCCGATATTAATAAAATAACTTGGTACGAAATACCACCAGTGCTAAATATAATTAAAATCGCGATAATTGGATTTTACAAAAATTTGTTAATACCTGTGGTTAACTCGCGTCAATTTTAAATCATTCAATTTCGAAAATGGACCAATCGTCGTAAACGCTTCTCGTGAAAAGCGGCTTTTGCTTGTTAAAATTCTTTCATCGAAACAAATGAGTCTAGAATAGTTTACAAGCCTGCTTTATGTAAAACAATTCTGCTCAAAATGCGACAGTAAAATTCTAAAAGCGAATAAAAAAAACTACTTTCTGTCAGTAATTTTCCTCTTTAGAAAAAAGAAAAGAAAAAAAAACAAAAAAAAAGACAGTACTTTGTAACGCAAACACATATCAATTAAAAATACGTCTTTCATCGTTTAATAGTCCTAATTCACGCCATAGCGTCACTAAAATAATATCCATATTCTTAACAATATGCCTTCGTATAACCCAAAGAGTCTCTCAGGATAAAATTCTTTTCAATTAATTGCTTAAACGCGTTCGCCAAATTATAAATTAAAACAATAACCCCCGCGATTAAATCATTCGTACGACGGATAGCGTTAACAGGGTTGCGATTCAATCCCGTTTATTATACATTCACCGGGCTCGTTCACAGAGACCATTTTTCATGGCATTAAAATTACAGAGTGCATCGTGGACAAATTTACAGCCCTTTTCAAATTTACAGTTGAACGTTAATTCCATTACTCGAGCAAGCACGCATTCCGTTTCCCGACTAGCGACGCAATTAGACGAAGAAGAAGAACGTTCGAACGAACGCAAATAAGAAAGGGGTAAAGAAAAGGGAAAAAGAGGGTGTGAAAAAGTATTCCAGCTGCCGGTACATTAGTGCGAAACCGAAAGAAACCAGGCTAGAGGATCTCGGTTGCTTGACACCGTGGATCAACGAGCAATCGTCCTCGGACGGTGATAACGAACGGACAAATTGCAGTCGTGGAAAATTTTTTAATTAAAGACAATCTTCCCCTCTGTATTTCGTGTGGAATGAAACGAAACAGGAGGAACAGCTTTTATCGCCGAGCTTGAGCCAAAGTATTGAATAAAACGTGTATTACGAACGTCTTTGGTACAGTCATCGACTTTAAACCGCGTTCGCAGGAGCGTCGAAAGAACAGACCTTAGGATGGACGCCATTTTTTACGGAAGTTGAGGCTGCAGTCACAGGAACGTTGGTTCTACCATACGTAGATGACCGAAGGAAATTTTTTACACCAGTGGACGATGTTTAGAGTATTTAGAAATTTTTGTTTTAAAATAATGACGTGTAGGTACCTTGAAGATTGAATTTATATATAATAAAAATGATTAAATTTGATGGAAATTGATTTATAATAGAATTTAGTTCATAGATACAGCCAATGCGATGTCTTAGGACATTTAATAGAAAGAAATAAAAATTTTATTGCCACCTCTGCTGCTAGATTCATAAAACACAGCGAAAAGGCAATGACAATCAAAGGAAATCGAATGAGCATTAAGTGAGCACTCACGTATTCCTCAAAGGATCTTTAAAACGAATATTAAATTCTTTATGATTCACACGCCCCACCTTGCAGACGATCCTGCATTTTAGTACCGAGTCTTAAGATTTATCGTTTTGATTTACAATCATCTAAAATCTTTGTGCTTTAATGTGAAATGAAAACAGAGCTTCGGTTAATGATCTACAAAATTTTTTTTTTTCTAAATTAAACATGGAACCATTTAACATCTCTTTTAATTTTAAATATTTACACCTACATTGACAATAAATATTAAAACTAAAGTCCTCGGAGCGAAGCAATAATCGTACCGCACGCTAAGATGAAGCGGATAGCCTAATATTTATTGCCATAAAATAATTGCTTCACACGTGCTCTTTTGTAAGCATGTGTACGACCTTAAAAGGATCTACGCCTATGATTTATTGCGATACAGTACCTTGTGATCGTGAAAAATTCGTTCACATTGTCATACTATTCCTGGTGGCAGGAAAATAATACGTTTTGTTGTCAGACCAAGTGGCAGATCCATTACATAATAGTGAATAATGATAAGAGTGAATAATAGCACTCGTGAGCGTTTTACTTGATTTTACAGATAATACGAATTAAGGTTACAGTTTTCTTTTTTCCTTCGTGTTTTGTTCATTAATAACCAAGATAATCAACGAAAAAAAGTTTTAAATTGCAAGTCGTTAAGAAATTTTTGCGAAACAAAAATTTTTACGATTTCTTCGAAAGGTCACAAGTAGTTGGTAATAATAATAAAACGATAAATTAATATGTAGATACTTTATATAATAATTTTAGCTACATAAAAAAAGTAGAGTTCTTTTTTTTTTATTCAATACCGTTCCAATAAAATTGTCTCCACTGTTCAAAATTAACTTCTATTCCATATCACGCGAAAATCAAAATTCCGCGTACTACCACTTTTTCAATAGAAACCGACTATATTGATAGTCTCTCAATGCATTCCAATACCAAAGACCAATTTAATTCTAACTTAAATATTTCACGTGAAACTTCGTCACGAATTATAATAATTTCATTATCAATTTCATATGCTAACTGACCTACAAATTCCACACCTTGTACCATATTTTAAACCACACAATCTTCCCATACTTTATAAACGATTCTTTCCCATATTTGAATAATCATCTGAAGAAAATTAAATGCTTTTAATATAAATGTCTAATAACTACCCACTCGGTGCAGCGATACGCAAACGGTTGTTAAAAGTCGGACAGAAATTAGAAAGGAGAGCGAGGATCAAAGAACGAGCGTTTGCACAGCGTGGAAAGGCGAATGGCAAAGAGAATAACTTTCCTCGCGGCGTAATCCTGGCAATTAATAACAATAAAGAAGCAAAACGAAGAAAAGGAAACAACTAGAAAACTCTGTTTATCCTCGGGCGGACCATCCTCGTTTCTCTTTGGACAACGTGAAACTCGGAAAATTTTTCATAATCCTCGTCGTTTATTTTTGTTCTTTCAAACAAAAAAGGCAACTAAGAATAAAAAAAAATAAAAATAAAAAAACGTATCGTTAGCGAAAAAACGAATGAACAATGAAACGTTCGTTTCATCGCGAGTGTCATCCAAACTAAAACCTAGTATTAAGCGTGCGATAAAACGAGAAGAGTCAGTGAGAACGAAAAAAAGGGGGTGGGAATAAAAGTCTGCAGGGCGATCTCTCAAAAATTGGGCCGAGCATTTTTCGCGCACCCTTCCGGTCGGTGAAAAAAAGATGTCTGGCGGAAATTCCGTTGGAAATTGAAATTTCAACACCAGCGTACATATGTTCCAGCGTAAAAACGGACCTAATGGAAGAGGGGGCCAATTCGACTCTCAGCATAGCGAGGGTGGGACCAGCTGACAGCGGAAACTACACGTGCCATCTCACCACCATGACCGATCAACCTGCCACTGTTCGCGTACACGTGCTGAACGGTGAGCATAAACATTTTTCTGACGATTTTAAATGATCGTAGAACTTAAACCTTTGCACTCGAGAGGCAACGACGGATATAACTACTTTTACATTACACAAACTCTAATACTGAATCTTAATACTTTCCAACCGGGAGCCTATTAATCGGCTTTTTGCAGCCAACCACTGCGTTTATCTATCGCTTGCTGCTTAATACTAACATTATGAAGATTAAAAATTCTATTCAATTTAATTACCCTACAATAAGAGAAAGCGAATGATATACTAAGCATGATACACTATCTAATGAATTTTGATTTAAAAACAAAGTTGCAAGAATAAACGCTTATATTCTCGATAGCTAAAACCGAGCCGATGTTAGCGATGTAAAATGTTAAGCTTTGTAATCTTGCTTCGTACGATATTTTAGGAAGCACTCGTCGAAATGCATTTTCGGTTTCTCGGAACGAGTGTCGCAAAAAATGTATTTTTTATTTTTTCTTGAATCAACTACTTGATCGTTGTCTTCATTACCGTCATTTATTTCGCTATATTCAAACGTCTCATTTGTAACATTATGAATTTCATGTGCTAGTAACGTATAATCAAACTCATCTATGTCAAGGCTATGGATGTTTTTATCCCATATTTCCGTCTTCAAATCTGATATTTCTCACAGTCGAACAAAAAGTGGTTTGTTGATCGAGTCTGTTTCACAAGCGTGATGCAGATGAAAATAAGTTTTTTTTAGAATCGTCACTTTTTTTACAGTACGTATCTTTACATCAGATACACATCTAACGGTATAACTTTTGAAAAAAAAATTCATTCTTCATGCTGATACATATTTCTATAAAAGCATGAGACGACAGTTTATAATTTTTTTTATTGATATTGTAATTAATATAATTCGAAGCTTATTTGTATATTTACGTAGAAAAGTTTTGTAGGATTGATTATGAACATATCAATAATCTAACGTTTCGAGAACTTTTAGAATTTAATCGTACAACGATAGAATAAAATTCAGTGGTATTAGACAGTATTCAGATTCGCCGTGTATTTTAAATGTACCGTGCATCGGATAGATTCAACCGAATTGCAATTCTATAACCGAAATTTCAATAGAGTATCGCACTAGTTCGGATGAGAATTTCATTCACCTGACGTTACGTGTTCCGTCGACAGTACACAACCGTGAAACATTTGACGGGTTGCATGTAAATTATAGTCAATACAGTATTTATTAACTGTAGCCAGTTCGGCGGATAATTTGAATATTCTTTTTCAATAATGCTTCAAGTTATTTTTCGATCGAACGATTTCGATACTTTATAAAACCAGCATATTTCATGAATATTAAACGTTAAATATTTTCTAAATCACTTTGAACGAATCAAAAAAAAAAGTAGCAAAAAAAATTCTTTCTTCGAAAGGGAAAAAACACTTTCGTTCTTATTGATATTTAATACTACACAATTGAAACAAAATGTTAAGGACAGAAATATATTTTATTATTATTTGCGCTAAAATGACGATTTGAATTTAAAAAGTCAACGAATCACAGGTTTCTCATTTCTTCGGTTACGAATTAATTTTTCTTTCAAACTTCCGTTTTAAAAAATCTTATTCGATGAAAATATAGATTTGTAAGAGTTAACAGAATGAACTTTCCTAAAAATTTTCGACGTAATGCTGGATGGTCACGAGAAGCGAGCGGCTAAAATCTTTATGGCACTGTCAAAATGAGAATCACGTGGTCAGCGTTAAATATCATGTAATATTTATGCATATTACGTTTAATTACATATGTGCGTGATGAAAAAAGTGAACGAAGTAGCCGGGAACGTGGCTTTCACGACGCTGCTGTTAAATTACAACGATCTTAAGCGCAATGCACAACAAAACTGATAAGATGAATAGAACTTATCACCGCCAATAAACTCTTGCAGCGTAAATATAAAGTTCAAACTGTGCACTAAATTCAAAAGCTTATTGCCGATCTAATAAGTGAGTCGTTCAAAAACAAACTTCGCCGCTTGCGAGGCAGAAAATCTTGCAACGAGTACAAGAAAACGTTAGAAGAATCTTATCGATGTTTTTGCGATTCTGAATTGAATCAAATTGACGCATATATAATTTGAAAAATTATAACACTCGAATATACAAATATATACAGTCACCGTGCAGCTATAAATTTTTTGTTACAATATATTACGCCATTTATGTAGAGTACACCAGCTCAATTAAAATAATTTCGAAACTAATCATTTTCTCTGTGGCTTTGAACAACTAACTGATTTGGGACAGATTTTTGTTTGCGTACATCCATACATGTTCCATACATAATCATTTATTTAAATCAGTGACAACATATCCCTCGTATTTACTATTCATCCGAATTGCTAATATTAATGTGCTAGAGCATTGATGATCAACCACAGATTTTTAATTAATCAGTCGAGAATTAAGTTTCATCGGCAAACAAGAATGTTTATTCTGTTCTGATATAATTTTATATACAATGATAGGTATTTATAATATCAGTAAGTAGCAGTTCTATGATTAAAGACGTCGCCTAATGAAATGTTTCATTAAAAAATCTAATTGTAATCGATCAAGTAAGAAAAACACGAACAATAATCTTATAAAACAAACTGTTGCCAGCATGTTACAAAATTTCCAACCAGCCTAACCGCACCACCAAAACCTCAACCAACGTCAACCCTCATAAAATATCCACGATTTTACAAAAAAAAGGAAAAAAAAAACGTCAAAAATATCATATCCAGTATATTATCACCTTTCCAACGATTCTACCTACATCACCAAAACGACAATGTTGAAATATCACGCAATTCGTTTAAACTCTCAAATAACGTCAATTCTCACAAATCAATCACTACTGCCATACAGAAAAATGTCCAACATACCATTAGAGCAAAGTTGCCTAATACGAAGAAGGTTCCGAATATGGAGAATATCAATATTTGTTAATACTTTACATTTCATATTAATAAATTATATTGCCCCTTTATTTTACTATTTTTTCTATAGCTAAATACGTGGTATAGTGAGGGACGTTCGGTAATCCGAAAATTAAAAAAAAATTTCAAACTGCTTGTTTGTAGAGGACCTCGAACTAAGTCTCGCGTTATTTTTATCCCCCTGCTGACATTTGGTTTTTCAGGGTGAAAACACCCCGTAAACGTAAAGTTTGCTGTATGTTTTCCTATTTTCCTATATATTTTGAAAACTATAACACATATAAAAAAATCTCTAGTTATTAGAATTACAAGTGGAATCTCGACGTGCGTGACACATCTTTCCAATGCAAGTGGTTAATCAAATATCAAGCACATTACCCAGAGATACCGAACCCTCCCCGTATCAGGCAACTTTCCTCTACCAGATCACTATCAGATTTTCAACAAATCCAACTACAGAACACCACCGAAACCTCTGGATCTCCATGTCAACAAAATCACACCGTTCACCTGAAACTTTCAACCAACATCATGCTCCATAAACTCCCCGGCACCTTGTAGAACAATTTAGACGAAAGTTAGCGGTGTTTGAGTGTACGTACCGGTGTTTCAGGAGAAAGCTTAGCCGAGCTGCATCACGGTTCCGCAGAAGGCATCGGTGCCAGCGGGTCGCTGTTGCTCCTTCTATCCGTTCTCCTCGGCCGGATACAACAGGTGCTGAGATGAAGGGTCGACGACGTTCGTTGCGTACCGGAAAGGCGCGAAACAAGCACCGCGACGCTCCGTCACGATGTCGGACGTTCCCGTGACACGGCGCCGTACACAATACGGACTTTTGTATTATCGCTGAAGAATGGACATAGCCGTGTGGATGCGCAAACAACAAACAATAAAGAGAGCAAGAAAGAGAGAGAGAGAGAGAAAGTGGGTGAACGAGAGAAACAAACGAGGCGGAGAAAGTAAAACGAGGGTTGAAGCGTTGAGAGAGAATGGGCTGCAGACAGGAGAGAGGTTGGCAGTGCTGATCCGCCATTGTCGTTGGCCCGATTGAAAGTGACTCTTTTCTGCGTCGCTGCACGCCAGTTTCTGTTTCACCGGTGATCCTCCCTGTCCGAGTTGAGCTCGTAAAGCGTCTCGACTTCGCGGCTTTGTTCTTCCGGCTGTTCCAACGGCCATGTGAACGCTTCGAGCGGAACTCGTCGGCGGAAGTAGAAAAATTAGGCGATCCATCGGGGTATTGGGAACAGGGAGAAAGAATTTGTCGATGGTATTGGTTGCTGGATTTAGTTGGATCAATTTGGAGTCAAGAGAGAGAATAGGGTTTTGGAACATGGATGTGGAAACATGATCGAGGGACTCGTGATTTCCCTGTGGTTTTCACGTGTCGTTCGTCTTGCGTCTTTGTATTGAGCTTTCGTGGAAAGTTGAGTTTTTTTTATTTCGCGAGCGTAATTGATTCTTAGCCGGAGATACGATTTTTTTTCACTAAAGTAGTCCGCGTACCGAGCATTTTATTCGCTTGTTTCATTTCTTATTGTTTTGGGGTTTAAATATTATTAGATACTTATCGTAATCCAGGATTTACTATACAAGCGATACCTTAGCCGAATAGAAACAGGAATCATGGAGTCTGACACCTTCGTTTCGAAGAAATTAAAGAATGAAAATTTCGCCTAGAACGCAGTAACTTGTTATACCGGTGGAGAGTTAGTAAGAGGCAGGTTTGATAAATTAGTTGTACCGTAGGCGCCAAGCGTTAAGGTTAAAATTAAAATTAGGTTCAGGGAAAAGTAATCCTATTCAATCTAGCAGATAAATTGTTGAATCGTGGAATTGTGCGGTAAAGTAACGGGGAACGGTTAAAAATATGTGCATATCTGTTACGTCCTAAATTAATTCGTGTAATTAAAAGAAACCAGTTTCACGCGTGTCATTCTCATTTATTGTAAGTTAATCGTACGTGTTAGATCTTGAATGATCTTGATCATGAAATACATAATCAAAATATAATAAAAATAATATATACGGACCTAATACGTATGGAAATATACAAGCCACACAGTTTTGACATATCTTCTTGTTCAGCATTTGGATAGGCTGAACTAGCAAAGAATTAAGACATTAAAAAAAAAAGAAGGAAAAAGAAGTTTAACACGTTCACTGCCTCAGACAAAATCATATTTCTTCACTTTTGTGCTTCTTATATTATTCGTGTGTTTCTTTACGATGGATACCTTACAGGTAAAAATAATTTCTCTATCAAAGTCAAAGAACGTGGAGGTCAGTAAATTCGGTTCAAAGGACACATAAATTCGGGCTATTCCAACTCTCGGTTAAACCAATGGACAGTGAACATATTAAATTTCAATTCATCAAATCAGTCGTTTCATTTCCACCCTCATTCTTTCATATTTCTTATATGGAATGTTACAGAGTTGACACGCGTCGATTTTGATGAAATTTTAATATGACAGATCTCGAAAAAATTTTAAACGCGTATTTTTTTTTTACATTGGCCATCGTTTATTTTGAAGGGGCTATATCACTCCCCAAAGTAGGGTAAAAAGTTTTTAAACGAATTAATTTTTTTTAACCTTTTTACACAGTTCGATTCGGCATTAAAATATTAAACTTTCTTTCTATCTCCAATAGTTTTTTAGATACACCGTCAAATAGGTTTTTCACCCCCCCCCCCTTACTTTGAGGGCTAATATCGCCTCTTCAAAGTATACGATGACCGACATAAAAAAACACGTATTTAATATTTTTTCGAGATCTATATCGTATCAAAATTTTATTAAAATCAGCGCGTGTCAACTCCGTAACATTCCTCGTTAGATAATCTATAATCATTTTACATCCATTTCTTAGATACCATATAATTCTTCGTTTCATATACCATTGAAAGCAAACCATTTATTAAACGAATCATAAAAACATATAAAAAAAATCATCGACTGTATTAAACATCTCAGCAACCAAAATCGTTGCACCGATTCGAACAAAAACAAACGAAAAATCCAGCTTCGAATTGCGGTGCAACGAGAAACGATCGGCTAATTCTCCTTCTCCCTATAACTGAAATATTTCTCTCAACTTTCGTTGAAGAACATTTCGGCTAATTGTTCCTGATTGCATCGGTTCGAGGCGAAAAGGCTTTCACATCGGTCCCGGCCGCGCGAGAGGTTGTCCGCTCGCGGAAAATCGGTGCACGCTCGATCGAATTTCCGTAAACGTGTTCCACGGTCGTCGATGCGTTCTAAACGTATAAGTGCCGGGTGCAGGAACGTCGACAGAGGAAACGCGGTCCGCGCCACCGATTTCCTGTAGGACGCGTGTCGATGAAGTTCGATCGCTCTCGGAAGTTACGCCACGCGCCCCTATATTTCCTTAACGCATTCACTGCCGTTCCGACGTTTCGAGGACCGCTTTCGGAAACACGTTTTACGGAGCACGACGATCCTTGTTTCTGAATTACCGTCGATATTGATTCGTCAAAGGAATTATAGGGAAACGATGGTGAGTGTGTTGAGCGTACCGGTTTCCATAATGAGTTTAGACTGGTAATTGTGCGAGTTTGTGCCGAAGATAGTTGAAATTTACTTTGAATCGTATGTTCAATTATGTAATTATATTTCTATTATTTTATATTGAGTGGAGATTGAATGATAAATTATGAATGAAAATAAAATTCGGTAGGTGTTGCAGAAATTGTGATATTTTGTAATTATCGTAACAGTCGGTTTTCTTGTTTATGATAGATTTTAAGTCTGCTTGATTCTCTTCTATAATAATTTCAAAATTAGTAGAAAATCAAGAAAGATGCAAGTGTAAATTCCTCCAAAAATTTTCTTTCTTGATTTTAATTTTAACGGAATTAAAGAAAATAACCGATTTAAGCGTTTAAAATGGTACCGTTGGTTCGAGAAAGAAAAATATTGGATTAACGAGGGATTGTAAGATGGCGAAAATTTTTGTGACGAATTAAGAATTTAGTATCCGTAAAATGTTTTCGAACGATTCAATGGGTATAATGATGCGTGAAAAAGTATTTAAAGGAAGGAATTTTCAACTGCCAACCTGATCCCAAACTCATCAATTAGTGATATGAAGCGAAGTTTTAAAGCGACGGCAGTTAGGCGTTTTACATAAGATCTTTTTTTTCGGCGTTCGTTGATTTGTCACTAGAAAGATCAAACACTCGGATAGCTGGTGAATAATCGAACGTCTGTACCGTGGCAGATCGCACAGTAATACTTGAATTCGACATAAAAATCAAAGTTTTCTCCGACGGCGAGATTATGAAATATATGATATGCGTTTTACAAGACTTTGTTCCCTTCATTTGNTGGTTTTCTCCTAAAAGTTCATCTAAATTCTATAATTCACGAAATTATCGAATCTTGGCGATCTATTAAATTAGGAAATTTCAGATTTAAAATAATCCATCGCATATACCACGGAAATTAACTCCATTATAGAAATAAGAAATATAACACACTGGAAATAAACTGNTTTCGGCGTTCGTTGATTTGTCACTAGAAAGATCAAACACTCGGATAGCTGGTGAATAATCGAACGTCTGTACCGTGGCAGATCGCACAGTAATACTTGAATTCGACATAAAAATCAAAGTTTTCTCCGACGGCGAGATTATGAAATATATGATATGCGTTTTACAAGACTTTGTTCCCTTCATTTGTACCACTTGCTCCCTTAATCCTTAAAAACAAATTTTTAAGCACTTTTGTTGAAAATATTTTATTACAAAAATTTGTTATTTTTTTTTATATCGAAATGATAGATATATATTTTTTAATTTATCAAGTTTATATTAATACTTACATTATTCTCCGACTGCGTCAATCAATTTTTTCTTACATAATTTATATGTAATCAAACAGCAATATTAAAGGTAAGTGAAATTAATTGATTCGTTAGTTAATATTTATATATTTTTCTTTAACATAGAACTAAACACAACAAATTTATTCATTAATTAATATACACGCTGTCATCGTTCGAATTGATTTATTTTTTATTCATTTTTTTTATCGTTCGAATTCAAATATTTTTCTTTAGTATAGAACTAAAAATAATGAAGATTTCAAGATACTTTCAACAACATTGGTTTTGTAATAGAATATACATATAAATCAAATTCAATCATACGAGGAAGTAGCATAAAAAAAAATTCTCAGAAACGCAAAAGTCAATACTCCGAAACAATAAAGAATACTCCTAAAATTGAAGAAACTGAAACTCTAAAACGTTCGTCGACATCTTCAACTTCAACCATCATCCGAGATCTAAACGATCTTCAACCCTCGATCACCCGCTCTTCCCCACATCCAGTCTCCACCCTCTTGGAATCGCAAGAAAAATATTTCGCGTTACGATCCCCCTGTCGTATTTCCTGGAACACGTCTGTCGAAATCGCGCTAGCTGGTTACGCAGAAATACGTGGTCCTAAAGTTACTCGCACTCAAGACGAGATTGCCTCTTTCCTATCAGAAATGTCCACTTCTGACGGTCGCCTGGACAAACTGGCCCACGCGACGAACGAGTTCCAGTACTGGATCCAGATAGTCGGAGATTGAAGTTCCAAAAAGGACAGCAGCCGTGCTCAAACTACCTAGGTGCTGCACCTCTATTCCCTGCTATACATATAGGAATCCGAGGGAATGCACAGAGAAAGAGAGAGAGAGAGAGAGTGAGAGGCAGTGGCCCGACAGATTGGACGTCGCTCCATCGATCCTCGTTGATTCAACGGCGACTCTATTTATCCGCCACTGGCCGAGGTATGCTTCCGAGGTATGCTTCCGAGCTAAATTTCTCTCTGACGATCTACATTTCTTTTTCTCGGTTCGCGTGTTACTGGGGAGGACACCATTGTAGAAAAGGCAGAGATAATTTGTGACTGGATTAATTTTTATTTTATTTTATTTATTTATTTATTTTTTTTTTTTTTTTCGGGCAAAAGGGAGGAAATTGTTGAAGAATCGTTGAGAAGGAAGATACGAGACGTTCTTTTCTTCTGTGCGTTCGTTAGGAATAAATTCTTGGATTTTCAGCAGGTGAGATGCTTTAATCGTGCAACATCAAAGTAACGCATCGAACACCAAGCGGTTTCAGTGTATAATGCTCGAAATTTGATCGAGACACCAAATATTAACGAGCGTCTGTCGAGTTCATTCGCATGATAGTTGATATCTCTGAAATATGTTACAGCAATGCACGGTTAAATTCCACAAAATTCGGGATCAATAGTGAAATTCCCGCGTGGAAGGTAGCGGTTTTCCTCGGGAAACTGGCTCGAACAGGCTCGACAAAGTGACGGAATAGATATAGCAGGCGACTGAGATAAGAATTCGCCGAGCTCAGGATGCTGTGGTTGAAGAAAAGTGGGAATGAGTCGTTGGAATTTAACCGTGCAGATTTTAGTGGAATTTAACCGTGCAGATTTTAGTGGAATTTAACCGCGCGTTGCTGAGCCGCTCGACCGTGAGGACTCGTGTACAGCGTCATGACTTCGGTCCATAATCGAACGCTGGGTTCAGTTCGATCTCAACATTTATCCACGATGTCGCAACAAAATAAATCCGATCTTCTTTATTTAAAGATATTTAACACCAGAACTATCAATGATTAAAGGATACCTATTTGTATGAGAGAAGTCGAAGGAATTTGATAATTGAAGGAAACAAATGCTGATTAGTATTTTCTTTTTGTATAAAAAATCACGAAATAAATAAGAAAAGTGCACAGTTGTAAATTTATAGAATTTTTACGAGACACTACGGATTGGTAATTCTAATCTTAAGATGTTGCGTTCCACCCTATTTAGAAACATCGTTATACGCTAATAAGCTTGTTTTAGTATTCTAAGATTCTAGACATGTTTAATCGTATTATGTGATCATTATACTTAACGGTTGTTAATTATAGTACGTAATTATAGTACGTACACACTTGGTGGCTGTCGACTAAAATCGATAATCACATCAAAGAAATTAAGAATCGTAAATTCCTGTAAAAGATACCTATATAATGTGAAACTCGTCATTTTGATGGATTCGATAGTTCCAGTGTTAATTAGTTGCACAGTTTCGTAGTACTATATGTATACCTGTCGTGTTCTTCCGTTCCATGTTCAACATAAACGCCTAAGTTTCCCCCTTGGAAGTGTTACAATTAGCACGTTGTGTCGTTCGAGATAGAACAGAGTTTAGTTAGTTGACGTTTAGATGATTCCAGTTGGCGAACAACCGCAGGCAAGCGATGATCAAACTACAGTAGTTTTCGAGGGATCGCGTGCCTGTCGATCTTTTCTACCGTTCGTCGAGCTCTATGCGCCGTAAAATCGATTGTGCACTGCTACATGAACAGACAGGAAGGCTGATTAGATGGCCTCTTAGAGTAATTCCACGAAGAAGCTTACTCGATGTAGGTCAACTTTTTAAATCTTTCACCCAAGGTAATGCTTCGGCGAAGTGAATTCGTAATTAACCGAGCCAGATGAATTTAATTTCAGATTACTAAAATATGAGAAAAAACAATTGGACTCGAGGTTTCGATTTTTCAATCTGAATTACATTGCTTGAAATTAAACAAAATATCAATCTGCTTGAAATAACAGACGTTCCAATTAAAATCGTTTAATAATTTTCTTTTTTTTTCTCTTTCATTCACATATTAATTCAAAGATAATGGTAAACAAAATTTCCATCAATACTTTTAATATATTTCGGTTATATGGTAATAGAAAATAATCGCATTAATAAAAAAAAAAGACACTCCGAAAATTGAAGGAACTCAAACTCTAAAACCTTCATCGAGGTCTTCAACTTCAATCATCGTCTGAAATCTAAACAGTTGGATAGAAAATACTTCTTCCTATCGTGATTGTAAATTATAACCATTAATTATCAACGATAATAAAATTGTAAGCTGAAACAATATCGGTGTACAATTGATGTGTTCGTAAAGAATCGTTAATTAATGTGTATTATTTCACTGTCGGATAAATATGTACAATGATATTGCAAAAAGATAACAATCGGTATACAAAATTTTCCAACTTCGCTAAATCTTTACTTCGTGTATATAAATTCCTTTCAAACTTTAAAGCACATATTAAAAGAATTAAGTTCACAACTTTTCTTTCACCGCGAGAAGTTTTCCGTGTTACAACAACGCGATCGATTTTACCCACAGTCCAGTTCACTAATCTGCGATACGTTTACTTTGAATTTTCTTCAAACATTCTAAAAGTTACATAAAAGACTTTTCCAACAAACTGTATCACGATCGTGTAGAATACATAAAATGACAACGAGGAGGAGGAAAGTTCTTGCACAAAACGCTCATTCGTTGAGACTCAGAAGGGGAACGACAGGGTTACATTCTTTCGGTGTATTCTGTTGCGTTTTCAACAGATACATTTCTTATCTTTATCCAGGCTTTATCTTCACGAGCGATATAACTGAATCGGTTCGCCCTCGTGGGTGAAATTTTAAGCAAGTCAGGACTGGTAAAATTGAAAAGGGAGTCGAATGAGACGCAATTTATAGAAGCCAGGAATTGCTAAGGAACCAATAAAGGCGTTACGATTTTATCCAGGGACCTGTAACTCCGTTCCTTCGTTTCGTGATCGACGCTCGTGTGCACGTTTCTAGCGTACAAATTGTTAATCATATTAATACAATTTATTTCTAGAAAAATCAATTCGAAATAAAAAGATAAATTATATACCATCAATATAATTTACACGTTTCCCTTTTAGTCTTTCTTAAATTGTGGCAAACTAAACACTATTTTTTGCACAATATTTATATAAAATGTCTCTGCTGTTTTATTAACATTTGTGAGGAAAATTCTGCGATCAAAATGTACGACACTGCCATTATTAACACTACCGAAGTAGTCAAAATGGTTTGTAATTTCTCATATAAATTCTATATTCATATAAATTTACAACGGAGCATTTTTAGGGATTTTTTGCAATTTTCTGTAACATGAATGAAGATTTGTTTCTCTTGCATCTTAGATTTATTTTAAATATCTATTACTTTAAATTTTTTGGTAGAAATATGTATACTTAAATCGTCGGTAGTTCTAGTGTTAATATTTTAGAAAGAGATATTTGTACGAAAGTATTAACATTCTTTGATATTTACCCAACCATGTAATATCGCGTCGTAACACAAGTGTTATGAATCTATAGATGGTAACGATCATCTTGGAATGTTTTACAAGCTTCTTCACGTATTCTGCATCCGTAAAGGCAAGATATCATGTACTGTTACAAAACGTGACTTTTCGTTTCTGACTTCCAGTTCAGCCGGCTTACCACTATACGAGAACTCATCGAGACGCCATTTCTCGTACACGTTTAAAAAAGAAAATAAAAATAAGACTCAATATCGTGCACAAATTTTAAACTGAAATAATAATCATTCTAATCTTATCAATAGCAATCTCACCCTAAAAAATACGTTGTTCGTCGCGCAAAAGTTATTTTGTAGCTATACAGTTTAGCTTGTACGGTAAAAAATTATAATAATTCTAATAACCGTACAAAAATTAATAACAGGCATTGTAACACGAGAACAACTAAGTATATCAAGAAACGCGACTTTAATTGATCGATACAATTCATACGCCCTTTCAAGAAAGCAACAAACCAGGAAAATGGTTGAAACGCGACGGAAACGAAGAAGGAGGGCAGGTCCCCGGATAAAATTCTCGTTTGTTCGCGTTTAAAAACATCCTCGCGACGGAAACGCATTTCAAGATGCGAGACGAAATATTTTTCTTCGTACGCCGCCCTTTCCGGAGAGTACACCCCTTATCTGTGTCCCTTCTTTATGTCACGGACAACGTTTCTCGATCGTCTCCCTCTTCTCTGTTTCTCTTTTCGCGCTGGTCCCGCGAGAAGAAGCTCGTGGAAATTAAAATCTAAAGCAAATAAGAGCGAAACTTGCGAACAGCGACAGCCCACGAGCACGAGTGGTCATTTGAATGTTTTAAGGGAAAAGTTTCGAGCGGATCGTAGGAAGGTAACTCACTGGAAATTCGCGGCTTTACCGCGAGAATTCTGACGGAACCGGTTCCCGGTGTAATTTAATAAGTCGAGTCCGTTATCGCTGATAAAAATACGCCGTGAAAAGGAAAAAAAAAAGAAAGAAACAAAGGAAAGGTAACGTCTCTTATTCTGCGACGCACGTCCTTATTACGCGATCTACGTAGATTTAACGCGATGAAATTGTTATCGAAAATTTCGTTTCTGGACGTGACTATGCTTCCGAGCAGCAAATCGAAACACAATATCTGATTTAAACGAATTGTTTTTTTATTAGACATCATTTTGTGAGATTTTAGGATCCTGGTTGGCAGTATTAACTTTTCGGTATCTTTTGTAAGTGGGAGCGTGGATACATGGAGGACTTCCGGTTCGTACTTAGAATTAAGCGTACTGTTAGTCACAAAAGTCTATATACTATCGAATTTTATATATTGTGCTGTACGAATCGGGTAGGGTAATTTCGGATGAGAAATCTTTGTAAGCCATTATTAATGCCATCAGAGGATCTACAAAATATTAATAGAACATTAAGTCTATTTTTTTTTATATTTTACCTTATTAAGTTGACTTAGGTGACATTTTATATATTTTGTATATTTTTCACAATTTCTTATCAATAAGTTTAATTTTTATCACGTTACTGACATTAAATTTATTTTATTTTATGCGGAAAAAAAAGAATTCCTAAAGCTACCGTCTTCGTTACATTTCAACCATATTCGTTATAAACGATTAAGAACATTCCGCGTACATTATTCATTTTTTTATATTTCGTAATTTATCGCGACCAAATTTCAACGAGAAGATACCAGAAAAAGACCACGGATTAGCTTTTCAACCGTGACCCGGAATGCATCTAAAAAAGCCAATCCTGGTCTTTATCATCACGTCACAGTCGACCCGTAACCCGATCGTTTTTCCATTGTAAACGACGCTGCAAGAACATCCGGAAAGTGGAGAACTGGAACAATTTGTCCCCGTTTCCGACGAAAGAGGATCGTTCCTAGCGTCTGTTAGAAAGCTATCGGTGTGCATGCGAGGCAAATATGCGACGAGACGAACTCGTTTCCACGCAAGTGTGGACCGCGCGCAAAATGGCAGGCGTTATATCGCCGCTGAGCCACTCTCGTGTGAGCTGGACTAGGCAAGATAGCGAAGTGGCTATTATAAATCGTCGCGTTTTCATTCGACCCGTGAGTTTCCACGCCTAAGACCCGTTACACTATAATGTAACGAGACTACGGATGAAGCTATACAGTCGGTATAATGGCAAAATGGTGAATCGAAAGATAGAAAGTATTCATAAATGTTATACTCGACGATTGGTTGTTAGGCGGAGATAGAACTGTGCTGGTATTCGGAATAAAGATGTAATATAAGATGTAACTTGTGATAAAATAAGATGTAACTTGTGATAGAAGGGATATCAAGATTTGAGTAACATTTTAGCAATTTAGATGAAAGAAGAAAAGTTATTAAATTAATACTTTTGTGACATTGATCGTTGATCAAAATAGAGAAATTTAAATTTGTTTAGAATTCTCATTTGTAGCTTTAATTTAATTTTCTTTTTTTTTTTTAATCCAAATCTGTGATTTATTGTTCGATTTTATTTTAAAAAATTATAATTGTAGGGTAAACTAAAATTATAAAACCTTTTTTTAAAGAAATAAAAGCATAATCAAGGAAATCTCGAAGCCCGTTGAAGAGTTTATCGCATAATCCCTTCAGTGTCCCCGAAAATAATTACCCTCGGATTTTCAGTATTTTCGCATGAACAGGCGTTCGAGTCACACGCGTACACGAGCGTGGAAAAGCCGAAACAGAAACGTAGCGAAGGAACACAGAAGCGTTGTACGTGCGATGCGTATGAAATATTGCGTTATTTCTAAGTTCCCTTAACTCGTGTTTCACGAGCACGGCACGCAATACCGGATGCGTGGCACGTACCGCAGAATAAGAAGAAATAGACATCACATTCAGAAGAGCGACGTCGTCGTCGACGACGACACACCGTTTTCTAAATAGAGTTATCTACTGAAAAGGAACGGAAAACAGGCGTCGCGTATCGATTTAAATGGTGAACGAGAAAAGGATTCTTTAATCGACGACCATGATTGATTACAGTGGTACAGCCAACTCACCTTTGAATGCTGCTCATATTCACGCACAAGTATTTGTTATTTTTTTTTATTTATTACTAGCTTCTCCTGTCTCGTCTTCGTTCGAGACATTAACGGATCTTTTAAGATAATATATATCCGCGGTAATATAATTTTCTATCAAAAAAGCACGCGAGAAACTGCGGAACAGTTGTACAGATGAAAAAATTTACATATTAATTATATATTAGTAACGCTATTTTTGAGACGTGCTACGCAGTCCATGCCTGTCTTATAGTATTTAGAAATAATGTTTTAAAATTTGAGGAAGATCGGTTTGGTAGTTCTGGAGTTTTGCGTCAACATAAAAATCGGCTCTCTTAAACTATATTAATTTAGAGACATAAAATTTAATGTCGAACAAATACTTTACACATTACTTTAAGCTTTCAAACATTTAAATTTACGAAACATATTAATGATTTCAAAAATTACAACCTAGGTAAAAAATTCTGTGTTCCAAAAGTCTATAGTATTCGAGTAGCAAACAATCAAGTCCCAAAGTGAAGAGACATACGATTGTTCATTTTTACTAAAAGCTTTTATCTTTGGTACTTACATCGTTTACCACTTCAACCCCTTAAATACTCACGAGTGAGCGATCTGTTCGAACCTTTCGCTCGCAAAGACACAGTGAAAAGGATTTGCACGCGTCAACAGTGGTGATGAGTGATAAATGGTGACCCGATATTCGACGCAATATTGCGCGTTTGTTCGTGTCCACGGCTCAGAGATAAACGGCCAAAGGACGACCCGATGCGTGATATAATTTCGTACGTGGAGATCGCGATAGAAGAAAAAATAAGAGACACGGATGAAAAGGACCTAGAATAACAATCTGGTTCATACTTTTGTCAAAAAAGAAATTTGTAAATTGACCTACTTTTCGAAACATTCAAGCAGAAAATTGTCTCAAGTGAATAACTGCTGGCAACACCAGCGGCGAAGTAAAATGGAATATTAAAAAGAAGAGGAGTGATCGGACAACAGAGAAAAATGGCCACTTTTCTTCCTGGGGTTGCTATTGCGGTTCGTTTATTGTCTGATTATTAATTACCCTCGATATATTGGGAGGCCGCGCGACCATAAATAATAACGGGGAAGCCGAGCTGTCGTGTCGCAATCATTATTTACCGCGGCGTATTACGTTGCACACCGGCTTCCTGAATCGCGACTGGTTCGAAATCTGGCCGAGGAGAGGGTGCACGAGGTGTTGAATTATGACGAGCTGACGAGAAAATGGCGAATGAAAATCGGTTGCAAAATTTTGACCACGTTCGACCGTGATCCAATTATTGCTTTGCGATAAATCTTAATTTTTAAATGTAGAAATTGTTTTTATATTTCCAATTTATGATCAAACTGTGCCGATAGAGGATTTTCTTGTTAAATACATCGATATTTTGTAGACTAAAATTAATCTTCCGCGAACCAGTTCGGGTTAAATTAACCCCAGCGGTTTTTAAACTGCTGCATTTTTTTTTTCAAACCAAAGTTTTCAAACATTCGTTAACTTTTAAAAGATTTAAAGGATAAATCGTTGTTTTATTTGAATCTGATCCTATTATAAAATCGATGAAACACAATTTTAAAGTGCGTTTTTATTTAAACGATGTATTTGTGGATGGATAATGGTTTTTAATGGAAACTTTTATTCACCTGGTTCGCGGAGGGTTAAAATTGCCTTGCTATATTCAATTAGAAGAGAATTAAAGAGCAGTTTTATTCGATTGATAAAAGTTTTAGGTTTCTTCATTGCTGAGGACTGTCAGTGGCCCACGTAACATGTAGTGCACCAAAGTCATAATTTTTTTAATATTAAAGCTAAAGTTGATTTTTCAATATCAAAAGATTCTTTCATTAGTTAGCTAAAAAGTAGCTTTGTAAGAATCTACGTGAAAAATGATTGTAAAGAGCATTTTTTATTTACAAGGGAAAAAAGACAAAAGTAAGTCGATGTTCGACTTTGGTGCACTTTCTGCATTAAATTGGTAGTAGGTTAAATTTATTCCTTTAACGGATAAAATGCATTCATATAAAGAATCTATGACAAATCTTGTTTGGTTAAAATTAGAAATGTTTCGATAATAATTAAATCTGAATTTAATAGCTTGAATTCATTAAGAAAATTAAATTCAAATTAAATTTTAATTAAAATTTAAATTCAATAATTTAAATTTCTAGCAATAAACTTTTTACGATCATAATAAAACGTTTCAAAAAGGGGATAATGAGAGGAAATAAAGAAAACTAGATATGAACTATTGATTTGATGGGATCTGAGTGATTGAGTGATGCTTTCGAGGAAATCGTAATCGTATCGATCATAAGCGGCGCGTAAACGTTGATGGGGAGAAATAAAGGTCTTCGTGGTGAAAACTTGCCGAATCATCGTTTCGTAATTGCGAAACTGAAACGATGGAAGGAATACTTTACAATCGATGCATTATTTAAGCGGTTTTTGTGGGTGTCGTTGTGATTCACGTGATTCTGGTTTGCAAATGATCTTGTTAACATTTTGTAGAGTTTAATATTTTATTAATAAACCCTGGAAAATTTTTGAATAAATAAATATAAATATTTTTTTTCCTTTTCCGAGGACACAGTTGGTATTTATTTTGTTTACACGCTTCATGAAAAATGTAAAAAGTAATGAAATTTCATAGTTGTGAGCAAAATGTATATATTTGAAATATCTTAATATTTATGCTTGGATTTATTATCGATTGTTATAAAAATTACTCACAAATTTGGATACTAAATTGTCGTCTAAAAAAGTTCTACGAGAAGTTATGAGAAATATACTTCCATAGAAGATAATTTATTACCAGTCAGAAGTGACAAAAGTTGTAACGAGTTGGCACGAATTAACGCGAATTACAAAGGTTGGCGTGGATTTAAGTGTACTGGCAAAAGTTGGCAATAACTTTCATTCCGAATCTTTTTCTTTTATTTCATCTACGTACTGCACACAGCTTTATACGACTCGTAAAGTATAAATTCGTTAAAATAAAGAATATTACTTTAATAACGCAAAGTAACAATAAAATTACCAGAGGTAAAAGAATTCGTGAAAGTACTAAATTTCTATGGTTTTCAATTTAATATACGGTGCCAGACATAATTGTGAGATTGTTACGTGTAATTATTTTGAACACTAAATAACTTCTGAAGATAAAATTTCGGATTATTTATTGTGTAATATAACTGTGTTGTTCATAGTCTTATGATCTGAGATTATAATGATTTGTAAGCATGCTCATAATTTAATCCCTTTAAATTCTACGAGTTCGAATTATTCTTGAAGGTTTAGTATTTATTTTTCTGTATTATAAAAATAATTAAATTATAATTTAAGACTGCAAACAACAAAAATACGTTAGNTCGTGAAAGTACTAAATTTCTATGGTTTTCAATTTAATATACGGTGCCAGACATAATTGTGAGATTGTTACGTGTAATTATTTTGAACACTAAATAACTTCTGAAGATAAAATTTCGGATTATTTATTGTGTAATATAACTGTGTTGTTCATAGTCTTATGATCTGAGATTATAATGATTTGTAAGCATGCTCATAATTTAATCCCTTTAAATTCTACGAGTTCGAATTATTCTTGAAGGTTTAGTATTTATTTTTCTGTATTATAAAAATAATTAAATTATAATTTAAGACTGCAAACAACAAAAATACGTTAGATAATAAATATTTGCAAATTTCTATCTTTAGTAGTTATTTATTGATCAGCATAATTATAAATATTTAATGAGCTCCTAATTTTGTCCGAAATTCATAAATATTTGCACATTTATAGAAAACGTATCTACCATACAATATATATATATAAAACAAATACCGTATCGAAAGCTGTTGGTTTTTATTAGGTATTCNTAATAAATATTTGCAAATTTCTATCTTTAGTAGTTATTTATTGATCAGCATAATTATAAATATTTAATGAGCTCCTAATTTTGTCCGAAATTCATANTAGGTATTACAAACTGAAACGCGGCTCGTTTTTAATATTTATCTCGTGTTTAATAAGTATCTCCTTTATTATACCGTCGATGCTCGGCGTGCTATTTCAAAGAAGAAGGAAACGGAAATAAGTAACAAAGATGAACAAAAAAGAAAAAGATGGTGCTGGTGACGCAACCAAATGCGAAAACACAAAGTGCGTCATTATAGCAAAAAATGAAAACACAAAGTGCGTCATTATAGCGAAAAATAAAAACACAATGTGCGACATCGTAGCAAAAAATGTAAACGAGTATTGACTCAAAGAACAACATTCAGCAAAAACGTGTAAAATTGATTGTATTATACTCCATGATTATTTTAAATAAGACCGATCCTTTTAAAAATTTTACGCACCTTGGAATAAAGTACACAGATAACATCACGATGAATCTTCAATTCCAAAACACGATGTAAGGAGATGACAACGAAATAATCAAGGAATGAAACATAGTCTGCCAAACTACAATAATTTCACCAGTCGATTCAACATTAATACCTTCGAGACGTGATCGTTCATCGAACAAGATTTACACAACGAAACTGACGTCTTATAACTTTGCCAATGGCGTTTACGGACGAAACAAGACGAGAAATACGGTATCGTCCAGAGAAATAGTCTAATTTCCGTACTGCAACATGATGGCCGGCCAAACAAGATGCTCGATTCACGATTGGCGACTTGCCGATTGGACGTAACAAACGGAACGTTCATCCGTAACGTTCGAACACGAAGACGAAGTTAAATTGGATGGAGTCGTATCGAAACCAGGAAACATTTTGAGGTTGTGACCGATGCTACCAAACCGCGAAACTTTCTTAGGTCCATCGTCGTTGTATCTTGTCCTCGATCAGGCACATGGTTCCTATCAACTCTCGTGTGTAAAACATGGAAACTGTTGTTGGCGAACAAACATTGATTTAGACAACGCGTTCATTTGAAAAGAAAATTATACACGTTTGTTTCTTTTATACGGTACCAATTTATTTTTTGAGATCAACTGCTGTTTCGTAGATTAAAAGAAAAATTCTTTTTACTTAAATTATTTCTCCTAACTTTTTCTTTTTCTTATTTATTATTTTGCGTCGCATCAACCTCTAGTTGATAGACCTAAGCGTGCTCTCATTTCACTAAAAAAAAAACTGATTTTGATAAAAATATGTCCTCAACATAAAATTGAAACAAGCAAATTAGCATATTGACAATTTTTATATACTTCTCAAAATGAGAAAGTTTGTTATCGAAAGAGAAACTCGGTTGGGTGAAAAATGACTCGAGAGGCGCATCGGATTATTCCAACGTAACAATCTTTACAAAATATTCTCATATTTTAGGCATAGCAATTTAATTAAATTAAACTAGCTTCTATTCGTAGATATGTAACTACCATTTTTAAAATCAGGAATGAAAAAAAAAAATTCGAACAAAAAAAACAATAAAAAATATTTTATTCGTTTCTTAATTCCCAGCTATCCTCGTTTCGCGTTCTGAAAATTAGAACTGGTTCAATGTTTGCATTATATACCGTACAAGTATTACGGAATTATACATACTGGTACGTTAGATGAAGTTCACGTCAGGACTCGTGAACGTTATACCCCTACCTTGGAACTTCTCTCTACCCTTCTGATGTACATCGTTGAAGTTGATCACAGTCAGTGCACATGATATCCCTCTAACTTCGAAATTCAAATTTAATATTAGATCGAGGAAAATGGAAGTGCTTTCGTTGTGTATACGGCTCGCTTTCTCTCAAGCTTGTTTGCACTATAAATTTCCGTAAATAAGCTTCCTTAACGATCAAAGGTTCGTGCCGCAGGCTGCTTTTTGTTACGCCATGATATAGTCGGGACGAAAATAATAAACATCAGAATAAAGAATAATGAATAATCCTTCGAATCCCATCGAATTCTGCCCAATATGAATTTAAACGCTTCTAGTTATGTAACCTTGAAAAAAAAAGGTTTCGCCGCATGCGATAAAAAACAATCTTACAATACAATTTATTTAAATTCGTAGCTGTTAAACTGGATAAATCAATCTTAAGCTATGACTATATATTATATTCTATTACACTTAATCGAATTAAGCAATCAAAAATTTATAACCAATCAAAATTCTACAAGACTCCTGCGAGCGCTTCACACTTCGACAGCCTCCATTTCTGAACCGCGATAACACTTGGCCATAAAAATCTGCTATAAATTCGAATTGCATCGAGACGCCGATAAAACGCGTCGAATGCCGAAATTTGCGGCAATTTTGGAGCTCGATAACGAGAAAGTCGAACGAACTATTTTTCTTAGAAAGAGAAACGAAACTTCCGTGCCCGAGGAAACTTCTGTTTCCGCGGTAGCTGAGTTTAGCGTAGAACGGAAGCGAACCGGTTTACGTCGCGGCTCATCGTTACACCATAATTGTTAATGAACTCTGAATCACGAAACACGACCGCATTAGGGGAAGAAGCTTTCCAACAAGTAATTATTGATACTGCAGTTGCGCCAAGTATGCGCCAATTATACTGCATAATTGATACATTCTAACATATTGTTAGAGTTTTGTTAGGGTTTACGATACGAGTGCAAGTTAGAAGTATTTCTCTAACATCTTTTAGAAGTGTCTTTGAAAAATTCTTAATGGATCGATTGGATAATTTATATTAATTTAATCGGAAAGCTAAGGTTGTAGAAGTTGTGTCATAATTATTTTGCATTCTTCGCGACGACATACATTTTTGTCGTATTGTAGGAATGTTGGGTTGTGACGGGTAAAATATTCAAGTTGAACTCTTATTGTAAAATATAACAATGTCTTTAATATTAAAATAATACTTTTACGGCAACTATACTCTCTAATTCTCTATGTTTTCTCTAAAGTCTCGCACGTTCTTGATTCACTTTCAAACTTCTTTACACGCGTATTTTCCCCAACCATATATTCAAACATTCTCCCTCTTTTCATTCCTCAATCTCTTCCACTCTGTCCAGGCATTCTCAGAAAATCTTCGGTCACACGGTGATCTCGATCGTTCGGTCCAAACACTCTTCTTCCGCACCTCTATTGCTCGGACCTAAGTACTCTTCATTCTCGCATCTATCATGCTGTTCCAAACACTCTTCTTTCGCAGATCTATCGCTCGGTCATTATCATTAAATATTTATTAGTATCCTGAATACCTATCGATGTGCAACAAATACTATATAAATATTCCGTTTTATAATTACAAATATTGGAACAAATGATTGTACAGAATACTAAGAAGAAACGAATTGTTCGTCCAAAAATTATTTAGTATAGTCTAGTCTTAACTGTGATACACCCAACGAAGATTTTACTTTTACCGACTATTGTAAATCATCGATCGTCCGTGTTCCATAAAACGTGTTTCGAAAAGATCAATTCTTCAAGCAAAACTTCAAACAAATTCATACCAGATGTTGAAAGTGAATGCTCATCAAATATCGATACTGAAATAGAATAAGAAACAAATGTGAGTAACATAAGCTTCTCCGAAGTGAAACGAATGTTGTAGGACGTTTTTACGAGACGGATAACATTTTACGAGAGGTCGAACGAGGAGAAATATTTTATCGGGAAGCTTGTTATCGATGAAGTAAAAGTCCCCTCAAGCTTTTGCAACATCCAGCACGGTATACTCGAAGATTTAACCGTTCAAGTCGCTGCGTCGACAAAAGAACACCTGGATTTGGATTACGTTCCCGTGGGGTGATTCAAGCTCCCTCGTGAACTTGCGCACGGCATCCTTCATGTTTGAGGCAAAAATACGGCGATACGTGACACGTTATTTTATTAATACTAGAGATATTGAATGCATGTATACCAAGGTTTTGTCACGGTTCCAAATATTCCAGAAATATTCAAAGTAGCTATATTTATTGGTCCACTCGACATGCAAATTTTCAAATACCATATAAAATTCGTTTGTAATAAAATTTTAGTAACTCGATAATATTACGGTTTACAACGTACGAAGCGAATGATTAAAATGATTATAATCATTTGCTGTTAAAACAAAAATGTATAATTAAATAACATTAATATTACTAAAATTTACAAATTAAAAAAAAAATTGTAACGAAATACTAGCTGAAAATTTAATGAAAAATCATAACTCGGATGATATTGAGCGGTAAAACTGCAAAAAAAAACTAATATATATATAATTAAATGACACGTTTAATATTAATAAAATTTAGAACATGAATCGTCGTGAATAAAAATCTAAGAACGTGCATAGAAAATGTGTACACTGGTAGAAAATTTAATAAAAGGTAGTAAATTTGATAATATTAGATTTATTTGTAATCTGCTACGTTTACCTTTCACTTTTTATCGAATTTTCTGTCCTTGGTACTTTAAACGAGCACGTATCCCAAATAAAATCTAAGCAATGAACCCCATGAAAGGGGCTGCTTTCGTAGAATGTTTTATTTGCTTTCATGTTATTCAGAAGAGATTCTCAGCCGAGGAGAAGGCAACCACGAACGTTTAGTATATTGTGAGCTCTCTCAGACGACGCAATGAATAATGGAAGAAACAAAGTTAAGTGATCCATTCAGTTCAGTTTCCTTTAGCGTTTCCACGTTTACCAAGAAAGCTTTGTACAAATGTGCGTACAAAACACCTTAAATTCGGGGAGAAAATTGAATTATCCATCCCTTCGTACAGTAATTATTCAATCGCCTGAATACTAAACATTCTACGCTAGTTGAACGGGAAATTCGAAACATAATGTACTGCTTCAGCGTAACATTTTCAATATACGTAGTACATAACGATGTATTTTAGAAAGTTTCTGCAATAACATAGGTCGACTAACAACACTTCGATAGAATATGACCGTCGTTTCTGAAGTTTCATTTATCTCGACTTGAGATTTCAAAGAACTTTCAACTGGATGGCACGAAGTCAATAACGGCAGAATGTAGACCGACAGAACGTCACCCTAAACTGTCGAAACATTCTTGTATTCTATGTAGAACTCTGAACCTCTATCCTTTATCAATTTCGCTAAAAGTTACGACGCTTCTAAAGTTGATAAACTGTTGATAAGTACGAAGATGTAAAACAGAAGTACCGTGTGAATATTCAAACAAGGAATAGTGGTTCGTGAGAATATTTAATATCGGAGCAATAACGATATAAATGAAAGGGATCGATTGAAAAAATTACATCGTTGATAAAACTAAAAGTAATTATTTAGAGAGTAAACAGCATCACCGATTCCAATGTTTTTTAAATATGCCGTAAAATGTACACTATTTGATTAGCCAATAAGTTCGTGTGGTTTTTATCGATAATTACCTTCCGGGGTTTTGAAATGTAATTAAATTCAGTTAAAATCTTAAAAGGAAAAGATAATTTAGCAGCTCAAATGGACAATACATTATTGAATAAAAATATTTGCTTTAAAAAACAAAAAATAAATAAATTGCTTTTTCATTTACATGTTAAAGTCCTCACGAACGTTTTGGCCAGCCTAATATATTTAACAGCAGCGATAATAAAATAGGAATTTTCATTTTATACCGGAGGAAATATTTTATGCTATTAAATGAAATAAAAAATAAAATAAAAATAGCAAATACCACGCAAAATAAATTTTATAATAATATCAACTATTAAATTGACAGTCGCATAGAATATCACGGTCTGACTGGATTAGAAGATTACTGGAACGCGACTTCTGGAACGCGACTTCTGGTAGTTGGCCCTACACGATTTCACGCTTTGATCGACTTTATGCGTTACGGTGGATACTCTGATGGCGCCGAGAAGGATGTACGTTTATGGAGGTTATAATGTTCTGTTCCGCGTCAGTGATGCAAAGTACAGTTCGCAAATGTTCGGGATTATTAATGATTATGATATGGAGGTTACGGTTATGTATTTATGCCGATTTACGGTAGGATTGTAATTTTAGATTAGATTAGGTACAGTAGATTATTGTAATTCGGTAAATGCTTTCTAAAACGAAGTGGTTTAATTAAGGGGATATTTGTACTATAATCTGGATCGAAATAATCTCTGTATAATTGCACAGAAGATAGGTTCTTTTAATATTTTCTGGGTACAGTGTAGCATGAATAATTACGTTGAATATTAAATCTCCTTTCTTTAGATAGTATAATATTTGGTTCGTGAAAATACTTGACGAACCAGACCAATTATGCCAGAAATTTGCTGTACAAGTAAACTTCCAAGGATAAGGAGTCAAAGATTTATAAACGCTTTATAGAAGCAAGCAATAGTAGAAAACACAAACAAGTTACATTAAGGAGTAACATTTGCCTGGAAATATACCATTTCTTACCTAATCAAACTGTCACTTTAAACGTGAATTAAGACAAAAATAGAATCTACAGCAAAGCGAATATCTACTTGCAATCTATTTACTTAAAAAAATCCTGGATAAAACCAAGAATTTCTCAAAAAGGCTTAAACGATCCCTAGAATAATTTTCCACTCCTAAAATATCTTCTCAAGCACTGATTCATCAAGAACGCGAAACAAACAATCCCTTGCATAATGCAAAGGCAATTAAAAGCAATAAATCCAGCCCGACTACTGGAAAGCTAAAGAATACAATGCGTTTAACGCTTCAGAAAGTTCAAACAAATCGCTTCAGTTTCTACGTTCCGCGCGATTCAACGTCGTCTCTCCGAGTTTTGGTCCAATCAGGCGGCGAGTTCATCAAGCAACGGGGAACCTCTACTTTTCTGCTGCTCTTTTTTTTTCCTCTCACCCCTTTCTTTAAAGCAGCCGCTTCCTTAACCCGGTCCTCTTCCTCTTTCTTCTCTTCCTTCGTCGCCGACCAAAAAGAAATTCCACTTCTCACCCTCGTTTCCCCCTCCCAGCAACAGCCTTTTATGCTTTCGTTCATATTAAGCTCTCATCGATGTTTAAACCATGAGTTTGCTGGCCAGCCTCCACGTCATTCCATCGGCAACGCGACCAAATAGCACCGTCGGGGATTTTGTCCCGAGCTGACCACTTTTCTCATTTCTCAACGTCCGGTGCATTCCTTCACACGCGATGGAGCACCATCCGGTCCCCGTAACGTCTGCGTCCGCCCCTTCTACTCCGACATTTTCGCGACTCTCATCTCCGTGATCTAATTTTCGTTTCCTACTTTCGTTGTCCCCGGTGATCGTTCTACAATTGAAGAGACCAAGTTGCGTGGGAGACATGAAATTGCGATTCTCTTTGGGACCTGAGAAAGGGGCGAGGAAGGTGGAAGAGTTTCGACGAATTCGATTGACGAAGACTGGTCGTACGAATTAATAAGGAAAGGAGCAGCGAGCTTGTTTCGTTCTTTGGAATTTTTAGAAAACTTGGGACAATGGTTTGGTAGCATGGAACTAGTTAATTAGGGAAAGTTCTGATGTATCGTTTATGATGTGGATCACTCAGTTTGGGTCGTGGTACCTCTCAGACTCGTAGCGCTGGCTGTTGCGGTTGTTCTTAAGTTTGAAAACTTCAACCTGCAGATTATAAGGATGATAATCCACTGGCAAGAAATTGCAGGGATAAGATAAAAATTGTGTAATATAATGTGGAATCTGTTACAATTGAGAAGTATGGAGTACGAAAAGATTTAATGTGATTTCGTGTTAAAGAAAAAAAAATACTACTTAGAATTGTAGAGATCGATATGTTAATAGGTTAATGTCGTAAAAAGACTATAAAAGCCTTCGTATTCACACGCAGCGAACTCCTGATTTCTGTTGACGATATCTTTTTCAGCGAGTCAAGTTAAAACCTTGATACATCTTGATTAAAAGCTGAATTGCTATAGATTATTCTGTTATAAACAGGTTTTAACTTGACGTTGCTCTAAACGAGATATTTTCAAGAGAAATAAAAAATTCGTTGTGTACGTATAATTTTATTCGCCATGTAAAATCAACGTTCACGATGATTTCCAGCGAAGCTCTACAATTGATACATAAAATTACAAATTCACGCATAACATGTAAATAACGTTCGATCATATTGAATCATAAAATTTAATAGAAAAATACATTGTTTAATCAACCGGGTGTTCGTATAAAAATGCAAAAATCGCTTCAACTTAAACGATGCAATAAACGGCAGCTTAAAAGTAAAACTGTCGGTAAATCAATTTTTGAAATCTCACACATAGCATACAATGTAAGAAACGAACAGAGTCGAAAGACTGAAGAAGGAGATGGAAAATCTTGTAAACACTAACGGCGTTGTCTTCCGTTCGATTCGTCGCCAGTCGATTTCCGCGTCGCGACTGGTTGCCGTGTGGAACCGGAAGATCGCAAATTTTTGAACGATAAATCGACAAATTTCCAATTATTTATTTTATTTATTTGTATTTTTTAAAACAGTAATCGTAAAAACAATTTAAAGTATGATTAAGTATTTTTTTATGTCTTCATTGCACGGAAAAAAAGAAATACATAAAGGAGAAAATAAGAATAATTGTGTGATGTGTAAAGACATGGTTCGTCTAACGATTGTTAAGAAACTTAAAATTTAAATCAACTTAATATTTGTGAAGAAATGCTAATTAGTGAAATCAGAAATGTTTAGAAATTATAATACGGAATGGTATGCGTACAGGATAATAATTAAATGTAAGAAAAATGGAAATATCTGTGGTAGTTACAAATTTGTCAAACTGCGACACTTGACTCTAATATAAGCAAACGTTACTTGTAGTTTTTGTTGCTCCGGTGATTACATTATTACCGTCGCGTTACGATAACGACACCACTTCTCTTCGTTCGTCGATCGCATTATGCGATCTAATGAAAAACCAGGGAGCAAGAGAAGGCAAGTTAAAGAACGAATCAGTTCTCGTGTAAGAGCAAGTGTCGTTCGTGATCGTGACGGTGAAAAATAGTTTCATCGAATTTAAAAACAGTTTGCGTGTAATGAAGTTTTTCATCAGTGAATCGTCAGTATATTAATTTTTAGAATTGATCAGAATTTTTAAATAAATTACGCGAAAGACGAATAGAAAAACTGGAAAAAATTTAGTTCCGCATCTGTTATGAATTTAGCTTAAAGTGACGAGTGCTCATTTTAATGAACCAAACGCAAATAATGAATAATTAATAATAAGAAAATAAGAAAATAATTAAAATAATTCGTCAAAACGTAAATAATAAAGACTGTTATTGAAATCTAGATTTCCAAAATAAAAGATTTTTATAAAAGTGGTATCTTATAAAAATACTGTGTGTGATACTGATAAATAATAATCAAATGGTTTACGAATAAATATCGACTAGTTATAAACAGCGAATGCGTGTTAAATGAAAGGCAGAGGTTTCGAATATTAGATTTCTGCAACGATTTCGGAGGAAACGGAAATTGGTAAGTTCATAAATTAATCTAAACCATCGATACACAGGAAATTGAGGTTAAATTTAGAATTATGACGAATATAGATTCTGACTGAGGGCGTGTTGCGTTTCTATTTAAATTCTTTAATGGCTTCGCTGACATGACAGCCTTTTACAAATAATTACTGTGTCATAGTGCCAAGCATAATATTAAATAATATATTTTTTAACTTTGGTCTCTGTCAAAAATAATCTCTGAAACCGTGCAATCGAATTGTCGCAAATTTCCGTTGCATATTTTACATTTTCCATCGCACCAACTTAAAATTGGCATATGAATATAAAACCATAAATTGGTTAATAAAAATCGATCAGTTTTATTCTCAATACTCTACGAATAAAAATTTTCTTGTTATTCAAATAATTTGATATGCGTTAGACATGCATCAATATATATTATGCAAGAAAATAAAAAACGAAAACAAAAAATTCATATGAAATGGTAACAATTTTTTTTTTATCGGCCATCGTTCATTTTGAAGAGATGATATCAGCTCTCAAAGTTGGGTGCAAAAGTTTTTAAACAAATTAATTATCTTATAAACTTTTTACACAGTTGGATTTGATATTAAAAAACAGACAAACCGCACATTTAAACTTTCTTTCTATCTCCAATAGTTTTCGAGATATACTATCAAATAGATTTTTCATCCCCTACTTTGAGCGCTGATATCACCCCTTCAAAGTAAACGATGAACGATATAAAAAGAAACGTGTTTAATATTTTTTCGAAATCTATATCATATTAATGTTTCACGGAAATCGGCGTGTGTGAACTCTGTAACATTCTTTGGTAATTTTGTTTCATTAAACTGCTACAAACAGGTTATAAGAAACTAAACGTTTTGCAATAAATCAATCAATAATATTTAGAGTGTTGTACTGATAAACATATAAATTACACGTTGCAATCATTTCTTATAAGAAGATCAGGTGTCCTTAATAACCGATGCATAATTTTTTATTTGGTCTGTCTGGATACCTGATTATTTTTATTCTCTCTATATTTAGACTGATGGATATATCTGCTTAAAGTAACTCATCCTACGTTTTGAATTATTTGATCACACAATAATTCTCAGAAAACCTATTAAACCTCATTAAAAATTATACAAAGTAACAAATCTTGAGATTGAAGAATAACGTAGAACATTAGTTTACTTATGCTACTATCCAAAAATTTGAGATCATCGTCTCACTTTTGATCTTTTTGATTTTTCTCTTCTTCTTTTAATAGATAACAATCGAAGCAAAGTTCTATTACATACATACATTACATGTTTGTGGAAATTTCCAAATTTAAAAAATACGTAGGATATCGATAATAAAATATGAATAACTTTAATAATAAATGCAAAACAAATCAAAAATATATCACACCAAGCTATTAGGTGGTAGTGTATATTATAAAAAATAATTATATTTCTCTACGAATCATAGAAACTAAACTCCAATTATCGATAACAATTCTCCATCGCATTTTTTTTTTTTTTTTTGTCTTAACGTTCAATTTATTCCATTTCATTATCTAAAACAGACCATTTAAAAAATACAGATCTACGCGAAGTAGACGATATAACTGGTTCCATGCAAGGAGCTGCATGGAGCAAATCGTCCTCGAGGTCAATCTTTTTTCTTTCTTTTTTCTTCTTTTTTCTTCTTTTTTTTTTTTTGTCAGAACGAGTCTGAAATAAGTGCAAAAGTAGAGCGGAGACCGTGTCGTTTATAATGAATTGACACGTCACACATATTTTACATAAAATGAGTTTCTTCGTCGCGAACTCTGGCATAAGTGACGATTTGTCGCTTCGTATGATTAACGTCTGTTTAACGAGTCGATACATGCATTAAACGATCGATATCCGCATACCTCGCGTACACGCGTACTTTTCCCTTGATTTCTTCGTTTTTTATTTCTTTCTTTTTTTTATTCCTTTCTCCTGTAAATGTTTTTCATTTTTCGAAATACTTGCCTTTCTTTCCCTTTTGTTCCAGTAATATCCTTGTAATAAAAAAGCTGGCATTCATTTCACAGAATATGTAATTAAGTTGGTACAAAAGGTCATGTGAATTTGAAATTTCTCAGATGAAAAATATTCCGTTCTTATTATATAATTCTGTAATACATCTTGGTAACTTGTAAAATTAAAATATCTTTAAAATTGTGCTATTCATATATTTTGTCGCCTTATAATGCGTTGCGATCATTAAATTTATAAAAATTAATTCAACCAGTGATATTATAAGTTCGATGGAATAAAAACTTCGCGCTTTACAATTTAAAAATTGTTACATGTTATGAACTTTTCACCCGAACCNTTTTTTTTTTTTTTTTTGTCTTAACGTTCAATTTATTCCATTTCATTATCTAAAACAGACCATTTAAAAAATACAGATCTACGCGAAGTAGACGATATAACTGGTTCCATGCAAGGAGCTGCATGGAGCAAATCGTCCTCGAGGTCAATCTTTTTTCTTTCTTTTTTCTTCTTTTTTCTTCTTTTTTTTTTTTTGTCAGAACGAGTCTGAAATAAGTGCAAAAGTAGAGCGGAGACCGTGTCGTTTATAATGAATTGACACGTCACACATATTTTACATAAAATGAGTTTCTTCGTCGCGAACTCTGGCATAAGTGACGATTTGTCGCTTCGTATGATTAACGTCTGTTTAACGAGTCGATACATGCATTAAACGATCGATATCCGCATACCTCGCGTACACGCGTACTTTTCCCTTGATTTCTTCGTTTTTTATTTCTTTCTTTTTTTTATTCCTTTCTCCTGTAAATGTTTTTCATTTTTCGAAATACTTGCCTTTCTTTCCCTTTTGTTCCAGTAATATCCTTGTAATAAAAAAGCTGGCATTCATTTCACAGAATATGTAATTAAGTTGGTACAAAAGGTCATGTGAATTTGAAATTTCTCAGATGAAAAATATTCCGTTCTTATTATATAATTCTGTAATACATCTTGGTAACTTGTAAAATTAAAATATCTTTAAAATTGTGCTATTCATATATTTTGTCGCCTTATAATGCGTTGCGATCATTAAATTTATAAAAATTAATTCAACCAGTGATATTATAAGTTCGATGGAATAAAAACTTCGCGCTTTACAATTTAAAAATTGTTACATGTTATGAACTTTTCACCCGAACCTGAATAACGAATCGTAAAATACCAAAGAATCTCGATACCTTTTTTTTTGTTACGATCTCATTTGTAATTGGTAAATCATAACAGCATTTGCATCGCAAATAAACTGTTTATACCCGGCTCAGCGTTGAAGGAAACAAAAGGAAGTTGATCAATGCCGAGGTTGACCTAGCTTCCGTTCGATGATTATTCACTCAATAGAATCTAAGTGAATCCCGGCTTCGATGAAAAAAAAAAAAAAAATATGCATGAAAAATGTCGTTCAGCACGTAGTGATCAAGATGATCGTACACTCATTTATAACGGAGGAGTAGTTTGCTCAACGAACTCGTCATTAAAACATCCGATAAAACGTGTCTCGATTCATTTGCACGGTTGCAGAAATTCCTCATCGAAAAAGTATTTATCAAACTATAAAGATTTTACTCGTGAAAATAACTTATAGAGATTCAACTGACAATTATTTTAACGAAACTATTCGTCTTATAATATTCTTACGTACACCTCGATTCGTCTTACCAAAAGAAAATCATTTCTATATATATATATTTCACAATTTTAGCTGAAAACCTTCCGAAAGCAGTTCATCTCGATCGCAAGCTCTTCTTATAATGTAAATGCACGAAAAACGAAGGAGAAAAAATCTAATTCAGTTTCAAAAACGAAAATAGGCGCAGGATGAAAAAACAAACTATTATTCACGAATCCGAGAGTCGAGCGATATGTTCACCAAATGACGCGGAAAACATCAACGATACAGCGGAATAGAGGCAATTGTTTGACGAATATAACGGCCAAGTACTGTGTTGAATAAATTCGAGTAAACAGTGAAATAGCGACGCCAACGAGACCTTGCAACGTTTCCTAGCCAAATCTTGTCGATTCAATGCTCGACCAATGTCCATTCCCTATTATCTGCAAAACGTGGATGCTCTGAATATCTGTCGTTTTTGGAAACTACGAAGTCCAGAGGTAAGTGCTCTTTGGAGAATTTTTCATGGAAATGTTTTATGCTGGCAAAGAGGGAAGAGAAGAAGGAAAGAGAAAAAGAAATTTATGATCTCCGTGGATATACGGTGATACGATGAGATAAAGTTTCAAATTATTTTTTGCAGATGTAAAATTGTAACATACCGTGTTTTAAATTTTAAACTTTAATGTTATTTTTTTTCTTCCTGTAAAAATTACAGGAGTCGGTACAGTCGCTGAAATTTGCAAATTTGCGACGCTACATTTTGCATTTTGCGCTGTAGCTGTAGTATGAAGAAGCTTGTGTTTAAAATGCTCTTATACAGAAACATTTTGTTTCATTTAATTGGTAGCACTTTTAACGTAATTGTTAAACATGTTGGTATCAGAGAAAGTAAAATTTATATTAAATTGAATCAAAGTGTCGGTTGTTTCAGATATTATTTATTATCACTTTTCTAATTAAATTCTACAAAATTCGAAAATTCTCCTTTAAGTTTCTATTCGAATTGTAAATAATTTCAACCCTATGATAGTGAAACGCTGATTATCCGATTTACTAGATTTCCGATTATCTGAACATTTATTTTTGATAATCTCAATTCGATATACTGCAATTCCAATTATTGATCATCAATACGCATCGATAAAAATTTTTGTTAAAAAACACTCGCACATATTACCTAATTTATACTAAAAATTGCGATCTTTAACATCCAAAAAGTATTCTATAAAAGGAATTCCGCGACTACCCAACAGACAACGAAAAATCACAGAAACAAATAGTGCGTACAATATCCAATAAAATAAATTCCATTGGAACATATTGCTTTGAATTGTTCTCAACTTTCGCTACAAAATTTCCAAACAATCCTATACAATATTCCACGACAATTGGATTGATCCCTAAAAAACACAAAACAATTCACCCACACGGTTCTGCGGTCTAATCAAACTACTCTTTACCCAAACTTTACAGACCAGCATCGATCTCACCGGTGAAGAAAACCACTATCCAAAGATACGATGATTGGGAAGAAAAAACCAGATCAACGCCGAAGATGATGACGTACACCGAATCACTGTCAAACGACTATCCCACAAACGTGTTATTACCAGCCTGCGACAATTTGACCGACTTCGTCGGTCACTCTCGCGGTCTTGACCTCGCCCTTGACGCCCGACCATGGCGAAACATCAGCGAACTCGACCACCTGTTCCACTCCAGCAGTCTGAACAACATAACTTGCCTGGAACACGCGCCGCGACTAACCAATGCTACCTTTTTCAAGGTAATAGTATTGGCAGTGATGGCGGTCCTCAGCTTCGTGGCGAACGTGGCAACCATCTACTCGATCTCGAGGAATCGGCGAAGACAGCATAGCTGGTCCGCAATTTACACGTTGATTCTGCACCTGGCTGTGGCCGATCTGTTGGTCACAGTGTTCTGCATAGGAGGAGAAACAGTGTGGAGCTACACCGTGGCTTGGATCTGGGGAAACGTCGCGTGCAAGCTGTTCAAGTTCCTGCAGGTGTTCAGCTTGTACCTTAGCACGTTCGTGCTGGTACTGATCGGCGTGGACAGATTCTTTGCTGTACGATATCCTATGAAAGGGTTGAACACTGCTGACAGGTGTTTGAAATTGGTCATTGTGGCGTGGATACTGTCCTTTATATTGGCAGCTCCTCAGGTAAGCATTTTTACAGGATTTTAGTTATTTTGTGTTTGGTTATTGGATGGTTGAGATTTTTTTGTTTAGCTTTTAAAGTGTTCGTGCAAAATTTAAGCTGAAGAAGAATTTAAGAAATCAAATGTTTTCAATTATTTTTACACCATTAACTAATTATATTTTATTATATTTTTGTTATTTAATCCTTCTTTGCTTAAGCATGGAATAAGAAATTAGTATATATTCTATGAAGTATAAAACATGTTAATCTATCATTATTTATTAATAATTTATTTAGCGTAATTGATAGGTAGTTTTTTCTGTACGCATCAAAAAATTAAAAACGAGCAGCTCGTTTGTGTGTAAAGCAACAAAACTACTTTCGGTGATCATTATTATTCAGATTCGCTATGTAATCTAGTAAACCATACATAATATTACGCAATTACTAGTAAGAGGATTAATTTTGAATGGATTCGGTATTTACATATTTCGCTAAAATCAAGTAATACCCGAGAAAATAAACGCTTCGTTTAATGCACTTGCGAAACACTTTACAAAAGCTGATAACGAACATAAATTAATTACGCGTAACATCTGAGCACATGCTTCTTGAGAACTCTTATAAATTATACAAGTAGTCATTAAGATAACTGCGTGTAATCATTAAGATAAAAAAGTGATATAATTACTTATGTGACGCCTAAATCACGGGTAACAGAAAAAAGCGATTTTAGAAAAAAACTTCCATGTAAAAAATTAAGGAATAAATAATTTTTCAGTTTTATTCTTACTTCCTCCAACAAACGATTTAATTTTAAAGGGAATGATATATTTAATATTACAAATCTTTTATACATTTAATAATTTCTCCGTTTCAAGATTAAACGGTACAAAGAACTGTTATTAATTTTTTGAAAACTATCGCAAAACCGTAACAGTTTTACAAAGATGGTAACAAAAAGCTCAAAAGGAAATTCGTGTCTCGATAATATAATACTTATACGGAATTGTGATACGCATGGTTTATTGGAACGAACGAAACAGTTAACGGCATATTTCGCCGTTTCTAAATTTCTAATTCGCCCAGTCGTTTTATACGAAACGGAATTTCACACGGATGGAATTCACATACGAGATCGAGCAAACTTTTCAACGAAATTTGTCTGCTCTAGACGAATTAAAAGTTCGATCCGTGAGACTGGTCGAGTAGCTGGTTCGCAATTAAAAACTAATTTACAGCAGCTGACATTCGGCTACCGGTAGAACTTCGGCAAATACTCGAAAGAAGGAATTAAAAGCATCGCTCGTTTTTTTCTTTTTCTACTCTTTCCCTTTTTTCTTTTTTTTTTGTTTTGTTTTTTTTTATTTGCTTTTTTTTAATAAACGTCAAGGACGTGGCTGCGAAGAACACCAACAAACCAGACGCCGTTGCATAAAATTAAAAATAATTTTCACGTAACGTAAATACCAAGTAATTACGTTACACCGATGACCGCGAAAAACTTATCTGACTTAGCAATAACAAGAACGGTCTCGTACCGTAGAAAAAAAAAAGAAATAATCACGGAAACCAGTTTTCCGCGTTGCTCGTTTTTTTTTTTCCGAGACAGTCTGGCATTTATCGAATTTTAACGCTTAATTAACACGCTCGATGTAAATTTGAAGTGCTCGGTAAACTTATATAGAATTGTATTCCATGGAAAGTTAATTTTCAATTAATTTCGACTGCTCTTCTCGATTGACTACTTACCAGACCTACTTAATTAATTTTATTTGCCGAAACCACCTTTCAGATATCTTAAAGCACTGCTACGACCCTTAAATCATTCTCAGCCCAATCTTTTTTCCTCTTCGGTAAAAAAAAATTCGTTAATTTGAAGAGAAAATATGAAGTTGTTGATTATTATTCGAAATTAAGGTTCAATTAAAATCTTATTATTATAACGTTTCGTAGAAGGAAAATTTTAACTGGTAAAATTCATCTCTTAAAAATAATAATTAAAACTTATCAATGGAAATTAAATTCCAGTAAAAGTAATTAACTGTCCGTGATTCAAAGCGCCGAGAGACGCAGCTCGATGAAATGAATCTGAGAAATAAAAGATTCAGTCTCCGATATGTCTCCCTTTTCACGAGGATTCGTATCCATTAGTATCGCGATAGTTTTTCGTTACCGTAGTTAATGGTCGTAATTGATACAATTATCCACGATCCCCGGTTAATGTAAAAGGATTACGAACGAGTCTTCGTTCAACGACGTCAATTAAAATCTCTTTTTACCGCGCAATCTGTTGGCGATTACGTTCTTTTTTTTTCTTCTTTTTTTGAAATTCACATGATCCAATATATCGACGCGGGCTCTGTCGAGCTTTTAATTTACCCTTAAAACGGAGAACTCGTCACGAACACGGACAGATGAATTGTAAAATACTGAAAAACATTATATCGAAATTGGAAAACTGAATCGACCGTGGAATATCACGCGTGGTTTTTGTGGTAAAAACGAGATTCTGTATGTTGGTATACAAAACAATTCTATGTGTCTCCGTGGGGAAAAAATTCGAATTTATATGTAAATTCAAAGTAAAGTAAAGGTGAAGTGTAACGATGTTACGATGTCTAGTGTGAAATGGACGTTTGTAATGATTAAAAAAATGAAATGGAAGTAGAAACTGCTTCGGGATCGGAGAAATCGATTTAAAAGTTTNTTTTTTTTTTGTTTTGTTTTTTTTTATTTGCTTTTTTTTAATAAACGTCAAGGACGTGGCTGCGAAGAACACCAACAAACCAGACGCCGTTGCATAAAATTAAAAATAATTTTCACGTAACGTAAATACCAAGTAATTACGTTACACCGATGACCGCGAAAAACTTATCTGACTTAGCAATAACAAGAACGGTCTCGTACCGTAGAAAAAAAAAAGAAATAATCACGGAAACCAGTTTTCCGCGTTGCTCGTTTTTTTTTTTCCGAGACAGTCTGGCATTTATCGAATTTTAACGCTTAATTAACACGCTCGATGTAAATTTGAAGTGCTCGGTAAACTTATATAGAATTGTATTCCATGGAAAGTTAATTTTCAATTAATTTCGACTGCTCTTCTCGATTGACTACTTACCAGACCTACTTAATTAATTTTATTTGCCGAAACCACCTTTCAGATATCTTAAAGCACTGCTACGACCCTTAAATCATTCTCAGCCCAATCTTTTTTCCTCTTCGGTAAAAAAAAATTCGTTAATTTGAAGAGAAAATATGAAGTTGTTGATTATTATTCGAAATTAAGGTTCAATTAAAATCTTATTATTATAACGTTTCGTAGAAGGAAAATTTTAACTGGTAAAATTCATCTCTTAAAAATAATAATTAAAACTTATCAATGGAAATTAAATTCCAGTAAAAGTAATTAACTGTCCGTGATTCAAAGCGCCGAGAGACGCAGCTCGATGAAATGAATCTGAGAAATAAAAGATTCAGTCTCCGATATGTCTCCCTTTTCACGAGGATTCGTATCCATTAGTATCGCGATAGTTTTTCGTTACCGTAGTTAATGGTCGTAATTGATACAATTATCCACGATCCCCGGTTAATGTAAAAGGATTACGAACGAGTCTTCGTTCAACGACGTCAATTAAAATCTCTTTTTACCGCGCAATCTGTTGGCGATTACGTTCTTTTTTTTTCTTCTTTTTTTGAAATTCACATGATCCAATATATCGACGCGGGCTCTGTCGAGCTTTTAATTTACCCTTAAAACGGAGAACTCGTCACGAACACGGACAGATGAATTGTAAAATACTGAAAAACATTATATCGAAATTGGAAAACTGAATCGACCGTGGAATATCACGCGTGGTTTTTGTGGTAAAAACGAGATTCTGTATGTTGGTATACAAAACAATTCTATGTGTCTCCGTGGGGAAAAAATTCGAATTTATATGTAAATTCAAAGTAAAGTAAAGGTGAAGTGTAACGATGTTACGATGTCTAGTGAGAAATGGACGTTTGTAATGATTAAAAAAATGAAATGGAAGTAGAAACTGCTTCGGGATCGGAGAAATCGATTTAAAAGTTTGAAGCAATATTAACACTAAATTTAATTTTAAACTTTGGGTATTTATTCGACGAGTGTGGTATGTGTGGTTCGTGTACCAAAACTGGTTATTAGCTAATATGATAGTATGAAAGTGGTGTTAAAAGTAGAATTAAATCATTCTCAAATTGCTTTCAATTCAGGCAACTACTATTTTAATTATTCCTTCAAATAAACCTTGATACATTTTGTTAGATTAAAGAAAACAACAAATGTTCAAAAGTATCGTTACAAAGTTATATTCGAATACGCAAATAAGATACGACAGACTATTAAAACCGTGTCTTGTAATATAATATAACAATGTCACGTGTGTACAAAGAGTAATACTCTATAGTAAAAATTGGAGTAAAAAAGAAAAACTAAATGCACAGAAATAATATAATTATACAAACGTGTAAAGGTTTATAAAAGTGACCAATCTTCGGAAGTTATTACTTCTGCAAGTCTTGTACGATGACATATACAACGACAATTTAACTAGTTCTTCCAGTGATTTTACAATGCCTTCTTTCGATGCTGTAGAAAATATTAATATTTTAGAAGATACAAATTAATTATATTTCACTAGTAATATTAAAGGTATAAAATATAAAAAATATAAAAATTACTTAAATTTGAACTTGAAACTATAATAAAAAACTTTGTAAAAAAATATATACAAGATTTATATCACATATTATCGTAGAATTCTTCTACTGTCGTGAATAGTTTAGTTTTCAAGTCCCAAAACTTAGGGTTGTGTTACTTTTATTGCAATCTATATTTATTAGTTTTCTACCTTCAGCTAATTCCACGTAAACTATACTTGTCACAGTTTTCCTTTGGACTAAATTTCAAACCTTTACCATATTACTTTTCTCATTTGTTATTTGTAAATTTTCTCTCAACAAATACTCTGTTGATTATTAACGTAATTCTACTTGTTTCCATTTATCACTTACTAAATCTGTTCTCGTGCAAACCATTTTTCATTTCCTCCGAGCTATTCACCATTACGTCAATTCGTTACTCCAACAAAACATAGGAACACACCCCTAAAGAAGAGCTTTCCGAATAAATTACTGCCTCAAGCTTTCCATTGTCACGGTACAAGTTCCCCACTCTTCCCTTAATTTCGTACTTAAAGCGGAAAAAAAAATTGATTACGAACAACCAAATGGATCAATCTTAAAACAAAGCAAAATTAACCCTTTCACGATTATGAAAAATTCACTGTTAACCACGGACCTATGCACGCGTTCAATATCAGTGTTATGTTATTGAATATTTTTTTTAGGAACATTTTTGTTTAAATAAAGAATGGGACCTTTTTTCACTTTATAATATACTTTGGAAAATAATTTATATTGCAAACATAAATTTAATCTTTAGAATTGAAGCGATCATTTATAAAAATCAATCATTAATCGTAGTTTGCTATTTTCAGCTTTTTATGACATAAAATGCTAAATATGAGATCTTTAGTCATCCTTGCATAATGTGTTAAGCTCTTGACTATAAATAATACCTATTAAAAATGAACAATTGTTCAGACCAACAGAGTCCCCTCTTCTGAAGCATGTTCGAGGCTGAAAGGATTAACAACCCCTAACGCGAAAATCTTATAAAATTCTAATAATCTAAAGTGCAGAGACATATCAACTTACCATTTCTAGTCTGTAACCGAAGAGATTGTAGACAAAGAGCTATTTTCACTCGCTGCAGAATCGTAAGCTTCTAATGGGGGTTCGAAAGATTTATCCTTGGGAAATTTCTCGACTGGCTGCGATGTTGCGGCCCTCTTCATTCGATCACGATCGCCCCTGCTTCCTAGACCACCGCATCGACACTTCCTCTTCCTTTTCCTTCGCTTTCTTCTCCTTCTCACAACCTTTTTTTTGCATCTACAAAACTTCCTTTTACGCTTTCTACGCCTGCGTCGCTTCTTCTTGCACTTGCAGCCCTTCTTCCGTTGAATCTTGCTTGAACGACAAACGTCTAGCAGATTGACCTCCTGCTCGGCGATTTCTTGGCACTTCAGGTCGCCGATCGTCGGCAGAATGTAATGGCCGCCATTTTTCTTTAGAATACCGTACGCAACTCCGCGTTTTAAGGCTGCCTGCATCTATTTGCATAGAATGATCGGTGAAATACACGAATTAAAAAGAATTGAACTTATCGCTTAAAGTCGGCGAGTTGTAAAAGATTTAACTTATCAAAAGTTCGAAACGTTGCGAAAGTTTAGCATTAAAACTACCAACGATTAAAGTATATTTATATTAAAGAAATTGGAATAAAAGATGTTCAAAAAATATGTATATTCCAAGGGTGATAGAGCTTTATTCATATATTTGACAAAAAAGCACAGAAAATCCTTTAAAATTGCACCGTAGTCTAAAAAATGATGAATGGATCGTTTCGATCATTTCGGTAGAGTCAGTAGACTTTAAATAATAAGTCCACAAGTTGCAAAGAATTAAAATTAATCACTTAAAGTTCACAGGTTGCGGAAGATTAAACTTATTAGTGAAAATAATATCTTTAACCAATTTTTTTAATGGATCATTTTGACCCATTCTGTTGGAGTTTCTAGTGTCGGTATTACCTATTCCATTAAACGCATTGAAATGTTCTTTTTTTTTTTTTTAATGAAAGATTGTATTACTAAAGAATAAATCGCTAACCTGACGACGTGCCACATTTGGAGAGACATCGTAGACCGACGATAGATAATGCAAAATCTCTTTCGAAGTCGAGCCTTTCAATTCGCGAAGATTTTTGATGGCCGTAATGACCAGCGCAAGAATTTTAGCCGAGTCACTTACCATGATTGTATCGCCATCAAACTATAAACGAATCGAGCAAATTTAGAAACTAATTCTTAAGTATAAAAGTATTTTCCATTAACAAATTAATAATAAACGTTGCGTATACATTTTTTGGGACAACCTGTATGATCATTTAAAGTGAAACAATAATAAAAATAAAAATTAAAACACACCGGTTCCTGAAGATCGTCTTACAATCAAACCCTCCCCGTGAATTGATTAAAGAATGATCGTAGATGCAGACAAAAGACTAATCGAACATATAAAAAATACGTAAAAATTCCTGAAAACATAGCTAGTCTCTGATTTCGAAGGCATCTGAAAGAGGCTCGGGTTAGGTTGACACATAATCTTGCATTAAATTATGACACTATTCTATTAAGCAATATGTATATTTCATGCCAAGCTAATAGCTCACATTAGCATGTCACGCTTTTTTAAAACATAAAAAAAATGTGACCTAGTATTTAAGAGATTGCAAAATCTGCTATACGTTTCTGTATAGATCTTTTCAAATTTATGATTAATATAATTAATTTAAATACTAAATGGAATAATGGAATCTACAAATATTCAAGCTCAAGGCTTCGAGAAATCGTTTTCATAAATTCGGATAAAAATAAAAATGATATCGCAAGCTCATAAACGGCTGGAAAATGGAAAAGGGAAAAAAAGATGTACACAGAAAAGGCGGTGTACCTTAACGACGATGATAATGAACCGGTGCTCAGACGGTCTGCGCACCTCTTACTCTCGAAAACTCTGTACATCGAGATGCAAATTTCAATCCATGATTCATCGATCCAAACTTCTTTGGATAACATAAACGAATATACGATAAATTTTAAGACGAAATAACGAATCGAAATTTCCTTGTGTCACATTGCTGTTGAATGACCGACGAGCGAGCATCGAGGATTACAAATGAACGATGTTTCGAGCACGATCGAGGCAGCTTCGTCTGAAATTTTTCCATCGAGCTCGTTCTACCGTACAGAAAATAGTTAAAACAAGTACAGATTGAGAGAAAAAAGTTGCACGCTTCGATAACACACAAAGATACTAGTCGAAATGGATCGCCGCGTAAAAAGTTATTGCACACGGTACTCATAATTGTGAATTACCATAATTAATCATAATATCGGCGATGACGAGTTAATTTCTCGCTTTCCGCTCGTTCCATAGAGCAAGATTGATTTTTCAATAAATTCTGAATCTCGAAAAATTTATTTCTTCAACGTACATATAAATGATTGCATGGATAAATTTAAAAGTATTTAATTACATTAACAATCGATACTTGAAAAATTTTAAATTTCGTCCTTCGAACGGACTTCAACCATTTCTATTGTTTGAAATAAATTGAATAAATTATTGAACAAACTAGGTGGTAGTTGTTTGTTATTAATCGAGAAATAAATTTATATTATGAAAATCTTACAATACAGGACGTAGTAATTTATCGTGGAATAAAACTTTCGTTAATTTATGCCAAAATAAATTATATTATAATCGATGATTCATGTTTCGCAATAGTGGGATGAGAATTATTTATTAATTATTATTTTCAGATTGTTATATTTCACGTAGCCCAAGGACCATTCATCGAAGAATTCACCCAATGTGTGACCCATGGATTTTACACGAAGCCTTGGCAGGAACAACTTTACGTGTCCCTCAGCTTGTTTTTTATGTTCCTTCTTCCTCTGGCTATTCTCATCGCTACCTACGTTTCCACTGTAATTACAATCTCTCGTAAGTGTGTATGAAATATAAATTATTATTTCTAAAACAAAACCTACAGGGTTTTCCTTTATTTTATAATATTTTATTTTAAAATTAATTTATTTTATAATATTTTATTTTATAATAGAAATATTTTTATGCGTACTTTCGTTACGAACGATCGATTCGTTCGATCCATGCTATAAACAAAATAATTTCAGGAAGCGAGAGAATGTTTAAATTGGAATTGACTAACAATAACGTGTGTCACATGAACGGAGACATAAATAGGAGAAAATTAATGCATCGAGCAAAAGCTAAGTCATTGAGGATCAGCGTCGTCATCGTGGCTGCCTTTGTCCTCTGGTGGACACCGTATTACACAATGATGATTATTTTTATGTTCCTTAATCCTGATAAACATGTAAGTATTTCTATTCTGTTCGCTGAACTTCGATAAAAATCCAGAATTATTAAACTTTTCAGAACATTGCAATTCTTTACTTACCGTTAAAGCAACGAATTAATTAGAACATTAATTCTTGAATGTTTCTTTCACATTTGTATAAATATAGCATTATTTATTCTTTAAATCTGTAAAATTTAAAATAACAGAAGCCAAGAATAATTAATAACTTTATGTAAAAAATACTAAATACTAGTAATACTAAAGATCAACCGTTCCATTTCCACGCATAGTAAGCATTTTAATTGAAAAACCTAAAAAACTGGAATTTTCAGCTTAGCGAGGAATTGCAAAGCGGAATCTTTTTCTTTGGTATGAGCAACAGTTTGGTGAACCCTTTAATATATGGTGCATTTCATCTCTGGCCGCGAAGAAAGCGTCAGAATTCCACCCACAGGTACATTAATATTCTAAAAAATAATCCTTATCTAACTATCCTCTTTCTATTCTACTACACGTGTTAATAAAATAAAATTAACTGTATTATTTATTTAAAAGATTGGTTTTTTTCAATTATTACCGTATGTAAAACAGTGATTTTTAATCATTACCGTATGTAAAACAGTGATTTTTAATCATTACCGTATGTAAAACAGTGATTTTTAATTATCATCGTACTATAATAAAATCAACTATATAATTTACGTAAAATTTTTTTTAATTATTATCGTACTATTTGCAAGAAAAAAGCTGTAGTAATTCTTAATAAAATTTCATCCAAGGATTTAACGTATTCGATTCTATTTTGTAATTTTCAGAGATTTATCTACGACACAGCGCAGACTTACTCCAACAAGTAATGGAAGTAACTACAAGCGAGAAACACGGGAAACACGGACTCCGTTTCTATCAAAAAATAACTCAAACACTAATATCTGAAGAGGATTAATGAGAAAATCGACCACAGATCGAATAATATCTTTCTATCTGATAGAGTTCCATCATAAAACGGGAACTTTTCCATTAAAGTCTTAAGAAAGTTTAGCAAACGGATGAAAATATGTATATTGCATGTATATTTGTTACAAGATAAAAGTCGCTTTACACAGTAATCGAATTTGAGTTGTATAACTTATAATTAAATTCATAGAAAGCCAAAAACTTTTTGTCCTAATTTTAAGAAAAAGTTAATTATTTTTATAAATGTACATATATATAATATGAATAATGCGTCTAACGAAATAGTCTGCCTTTACACAGTTAGCCTAAGAGATATTATTTTCCTATATATATTTTTATGAAAACATGTCGACAAAATATCGATTATATTTATCTTATTATGGTCATATAAAAATTTATAATGTAAATTCGTTAAACTTATTTCAAACTATATACCGCATTCTTTATATGTGACTACTGTTAGTTCGAAAATAAATTGATTTCTATCAGAATTATTAATCGGTAGCAAATAATTCTACGCATGATTTCCTGAAATCCAATCAGCTAGTACCCTTGGCTAGTTAACCTTTGACTAATCTACTCATGATCTACAATTCTGTACAATTTAAAATAAAATTTCTAATCGTTCACTTTTATAATATTAATTATCTCAACAGAGATTGAATGTTCTTCTAACTGTTTAGTTATTGGAATGTTTCGAAAACGCTCGATATACAAATGTAATATACGGTTTAAAAAAAAATCCAAATACCTTGGTTTCTGAACGGAATTTAATTTTTAAAAAACCAGCCTTCGAGAATATTTTCGTCGTGCTGCAATAATTTAGTGTCAAAAACTTATAGAATTTATATGTAGAATAATAAATAAATGTAGTTAAAAATGTTTGAACAGTATACATAAAATTCTTCGAAATATCTTCGAAATATTTATTTACTGTTTTTAGATCTTTTAAAAATATTCAGTTCAAAACATTCGCGCGTAAAATGCCACGTTGTATCGATTAGACCAAGCTTTCTGCGTTATCTGTTCGATTCTAACGTGTTCGCGGTAGAAAAGCGCTTGTAACATACCACGTTACAATACTATTCAGAATGGATTATAAAAAATGTGTCATATTATTGGGATTTATTTTAAGTTTCAATTATGTCTGCTGCCAATACAGGATGAAAAATGTGAGAACACATTTCATTTATATTATCGAACTGTCAAATCAGTTTTTCAATTTATTTTAATCGCATTACTTGAAAAATAATTAATAAAGCAATCCTGACAAATAATATTGTTAGTTTCATACATGATGTACAACTTTTTCACATAAGAAAAATTTGCTTAACCTGAAAATAGAAATGTTTAATTTACCTGTGTTTAATATCAGTTAATGTGTTACAGACTCAAAGTTCCTCGTTGTCTGATCGTGTGCAACAGTTAATAGAACTAGCTCTTACAAGACCGGTAATTAAATTCAATGGCGCGAAGTTTAAAGAATATGTAAAAACTACGCCAAGAAATTATTCTGTAGTTGTAATGTTTACTGCTATGGCACCTCAAAGACAATGCCAAATATGCAGGTATGTTTCGTTTTAATTGATCTTCAATTTTCACTCCGTTCAACGTTAATTTCTTTTTCTCGTATTTCTATTTTACCAGGCATGCAAACGATGAATTTGCAATAGTAGCTAACTCATTCAGATATCTACAAGCTCATTCAAAAAAATTATTCTTCGCATCTGTAGACTTTGATGAAGGATCGGATGTATTTCAAATGGTATATAAAACGTCATATACTTAGACACAACTATCATATATATAAATAAAACTGGATATATTTACATATAGATGAGATTAAATACTGCACCGGTATACATGCATTTTCCACCAAAAGGCAAACCAAAGCTCGCAGATACTATGGACATTCAAAGAGTCGGATTTGGAGCGGAAGCAGTTGCAAAGTGGATATCTGAACGTACTGATATTCAGGTATTTATATGTATGTACGAAGGGCTAATAATTAACGAATAAAGATAATGATACATGTTTAAAATCCATTATAGATTAGAGTATTTAGACCACCAAACTATTCCGGTACAGTAGCAATAGTAATGTTACTGGTACTTATTGGAGGATTCTTATATCTGAGGCGTAACAACTTGGATTTTATTTACAATAAAACAATTTGGGGACTCGGTGCATTGGTAATAGTTATTGTATAAGTATATTCATTTATGTAGTAGTTTAAATTAATTTTTTTTCTTTCTTTGTATAGTTCTTTACACTTACAATGATATCTGGACAAATGTGGAACCATATTAGAGGACCACCGTTTATACATAGATCATCTAGTGGAAATATAGCATATATACATGCTTCTTCTCAAGGCCAATTTATTTTGGAAACATACATTGTTATGGTTTTGAGTATCCTTTCGGTCAAAGCGTATAAGTAGTAACTTAAACAAGGCTTTAACTGTTAACATTTAAGACTGAAAGACTATACTTTTTTTATATTCTACAGTTCTTGTGACACGTGTTGATGTTTTCTTTAATAAAATGTAATTAGATGGAGCAGTGGTGCTAGGTATGATTTTAATGATTGAAGCTGCATCGCGTAAAGGTGACGTGAAAAAGCGTCGAATATTCGCTACAATAGGTGCTGGCTTAGTCGCTATTTTCTTTAGCTTGCTACTATCAATATTTAGGAATAAAGCACAAGGCTATCCATATAGGTATGGCAAAGTTTTTTTAATTCAGGTTCTATTTTTAATTAAAAAAGTACTATTTTCATATTGGAGTATATTAATATATTTGTAAAGATATTCAACTTTGTGACACATATATGCATTCTGCAAATATATTAATATACTCTACCTTTTATATTATCCTAAGATTTAGTATTATTTCGTATCCCAGGGAGGAATAATTAATCTGTTTCAGCTTACTGTTCAAATAGAAGATTAAGTATAAAAAGTCATTATTTGTATATATTGCAAAGAAAACTTTCTACCTGTCTGTCAAGATTAAAAACCAGAAATTCGGGCCACAAAAGTTGCCTACTGTTATACCTTGTCTATGGTATCAAATGATTAAAATATGGATTGTATAAATCAGTTTTGATATACCTTCGATTTAGCTTAGAAATTGTATCGAAAAAGTTTAAAAGAAAAAACTCTAATCGATATTTTAGAACATTATGATGTAATAAATTAAAAATTAAATTAAAATATAAGTCATTATTACGTATTTTACATAAGTACATAAATTATAAAATAAAGAAGTACATAATTAAACTTTTTATTAGAAACAAGCGTAGGAAATATCTGTGTTTCATATGTTACATTTAATATCTTTTAAAAGTTCAAGAAATATTTATTACAACGATTACAACGATTTGTTACAAAACATATTTTCTATAAAATTAAATATATTGAAGTATTAAGAAACACAGATTTATCGTATAAATTTTTTTTTAACATCCATGTTATGAACTGAATATACATTTTGACAGTCAATATTGCTTAAAGATATGAACATTACTGCCAAATATTATTGTTATTACAGACTTTTAACAGAACTTATGTCAAACATATGAAATACCTAAAATCCGATATTAAAATTACTAAACTTAATATATTACAATTGTAAATATGTACCTTAGTTATATTATACCTGTATCTATATCACAACCGAGATATATGATAGACCTAACATCTTACGGGTCTTCGTGTCCAATATTCTTAAAATATGGAAAAAATTCATGGTTCCATATAAAAATAGAGAATCTCATTAGAGAATAAATATAAAAAAGCTAAGCTCGTGAAAAGATTTTCTTTTATCGTTGGATAGTCCCTTTAAAATAATGTAACTTCGTCACAGAGTTTTTTCATACAGCCACAAATAATAGATATTTAAGTATTTTTACTTAAACCTCCCGCTCGTTACGTTTAATTTTAATTCTAACCACTATTAATGCTGTAATTTTATTCTATGCTGAATCGGTAACATTGAGAATGACACTAAAATGGTAAGGGGGCACGCGTGCCCCCGAGACCAAGAACAAAAAAAAAAAATTAGATATTAGGTCTATATTATACCTCGTCTGTGTCTATATTACATCTCGTCCGTGGTACAGACTTAACACGGGATGCATTTTTGCAACGCACGATCTGAAAGATCCAGAGCTTTTATCATTCTTGTATCACTTCCGACGTTACCAACGGGATATACAGATTTTAGCCACAGACGAGGTCCAAAGTACACTCTAAAACTTTTCTAACTTTCTTAAACCAATAATAAAGAAATTGCTAAAAATCAGGCCGACCAATGGTCATCAAACGAAAGTACTCGCGATGCACATAAAAATTCTGCCTCGCGCTAAATTGAAAATACGAAAACCGTTCGAGAGAAAAGAATCGAAACATTATTTCGTACAACTAGCCGCCTCTATGCAGATCAATTAGTACTTCTACCTTCCCAAAGGTCTCCAATCGGTCGATGCTTACTGGAAACCTTTTTACTCCCTTCCTGGCCAATTACTGGCAGCGTTCGTTTCCTTATCACGATAATGGCTCCCCGTTCGATAAGCGATAACTCGCCACCCTCGTGGTTCCTCGAAATTTCTTGTCCATTCCTTCAAAAGAACGATGCCGCTTCGTCTTGCCGACGACTTACAATCCGACACATTTTATACATCCAGATGTTTCCCTGCTAATAATGCATCATTACGCTAAGTGCTATGGCTGGGGATGGAAACAAAGGGGTGGTGGAGGAAAGAGACAGAGAAGGATTGTTAGCTAAGAGACTGGGTAACAGAGTTAATGTCGCATTACGGCGTGGACTGCATAAGGACGTGGGTTGTTTGAAAGCTTGGAAACGCGAAAGGATAGCGAAGGAAATTCGTCGAAATGACGGAAACCACCGAGGAAGCCAGAGTAAGCAATAGCGAAAAGAGAAATCTTAAATAGTCTCGTATAAGGCTCTAGAATTTAATTAATAGGCTCTTGCATCGAAAACCATTAGTACGATAACGAGTGGTTGCTATGCAGATAGATTGTAGATAAGGAAAACTCGGTTTTGCATGAACGAATTCAACGACGTTCCAAGGGATAACTACCCTTAGATCTCGATTAGATAATGGACACGATACTCAACGCTTTGTAAATTTTCACCTTTGCTTCGACCAAGGTTCGTTTTAAACTCGAGACTCGTGTCATTTTGATTTTATCTTTCTGGTGAATCGGTGTTACGTTGTTGCACGTAAGGAACGTAGCTTTTTCGTGTACACACGTGAAGTAAGCTTGTATCATTGTTGAACAACGGATCCCGCAAGTGTTTTCGATGTAATTACCAAGTTTATCCGAATATCGATGCGATGGTTGATTCGTGATACGGTTTCTTTGGTCTTTGTGGTAAGAGTGCATTTGCGTGCTTGATGATTAATGGTCTTTCGATACGAATCGTATTTATTATCGGTTTGATCGATGCGTCGCTTTGAATAACCACGTTTTATTTTCCTATGGCAATCTAAGTAATTCGATGTGTACGTAACGGAAAGTGTGGAACGATTTGTAGATCGGTAAATCGGTTGTGCAATTTTAATTCGTATTTGTTAGCTTGCGAGAAAAATGAAATTGTTGATACGCGATAAGGCGGAAACGAAAGGTACGTATCTGTGTTGATTATCGGAAGCTAAAATTTATATCTTTGAATAATAATTTTAATAATTCGTGTTTCAGTAATTGAGGTAATTTTTTGAGTTGACGATAGATTGAATTCGATACGAGAATATTTATAATACTTTAATAACGGTATCGCACGAGAAATAAATCGCACTACTAACTGATAAGTGTGTATAAAAAAATATATAGCTAGTGCTAATACACAAAACAATTACAACATTAAAACCACATGCTTTAAACGTACAAAGCACGCATCTTCAATTACGTTCATTAATATCAAGTCAATATTTCACATACTATTGATTTAACAATTGTTTCTTTTATAGTTGCAATACGTACAAAAAATTCAAATGAATTTTGTCATTCATTAAATCACACAAATATTTTTAACACGAATGATAAACCAAAGAGTAAAGAAACGCTTAAAAAAAAAGAAAACTAAAGAAATGCCACGATTAAGTATAATTGAAGAGCAATATTCAAATATAATAGTAATTTTATATCAATCATAATTATATTATAGTTATACCAATTATAGAAATATAGAAAACGAAAAAATGTAATATAGTTAGAAGTGTGGCACTTACAGCCTTCTCTTCACCCACAACCAGTCTCCGACCATCATCGTAACAAACACATTAATCATCAGCACATAATCATCTAATACCAATCTTGTAAGAACCACAATGTTACTCCACTAAGATCGTTCTGTCAACGTCATTTATCGTTATATAAACTCTCTATACTTGCGTCGTTGGAGCATGATTCTGCCACACTGAAAGAAGAATACACATGATCTGGTGTCAGTATCGACTGCTGTCGGTGGTATCGCGCGGAAATTCCCACACGACACGAACGATACGTAGAAGGGTGGTACCAGACACGAACTTGTAGCACTGGGTATTCGCCCCTTACACCACTTAGTAACTCTCTCAGTTCAGCGGTGTAGCCCTTGCTGAATCTCGTTTTCGCGTTATCCATTCGTTTATCGAGTAATTTCATCGCCTTACTTAATTTACTCGATCATGTTCGTGCAAGCACCTGCTATGATGGTCCAACAGAAATCAGAGAATTCTGAAGAAGGCAGCGACGAGGAAGGAACCGGTGATGTTCTCCAGGTTGATTGTTCTGTTTTTCGATCGTTTATGCTTTGTCTTAACATTTCTTCTCTCTGTTGTGTGAAGTATCGTACGAAGTTAGTGATCGCTTCGTTGTTTTATAATTATTCTTAGCGGAATAATAATTTTTCTACTTTGAACAGTTACTTGTACGCGTCGTAAATTAGGGGTGAAAAAGAAATTTTTAAAATACGATTGGCATAGAATATCATTCATGACAAATAAAAAAACGTTTGGTTATACCTTTAAGTATACTTTTTTAATAAAACAAACGGTAATAATATTCCAAGAGATTCGTTTCGGCAAACATTTGTTCGTAGAATCACTACCTTGCTGTATTACAAAATTTCTGAAACTTGAATCTAAATTTTGATCTATTAAATCTTCATAAGCCACTCTCTGTTTTGTACAAAATAAGAACGAAAAGAGCGGCACGAAAAATAATAAAAGTAAGACTAGAAACGAGAACAAATCGATTAAACTACGCCATACTTTCAGCAAACGGAAAAAAAAAAAATATGTGCGTAGCGCAACGTCTGATCAATGAGAGGACAATATCACTGACACCACGATCGTAGCAACATAAAAGAAGTAATATTCTCGATGTGCTTCGCAGAAACGTCGAGAAGAATGCGAAAGAAAGGCAAGACGAGGGGAGATGGATCCCCGACTAGAATTCGCTTTCCAGCTGCTGATGGATGCGACACAATTGTCCCGCCACGAAGTCATGGATCACGTTTTCGAGGGAGACATGCTCGACGAAATCAATCATCTATTTTTGCCACACATGAGATCCACCCTGGTCTGGTATTATCAAGAAGTCGAGGAACCTGAAACTCTACGTCCTCCAGAAACGGTAAAGGTTGACGCGAATAATTAATTCGAAGATGAAATAATAATTTAGGAATAATATGATCGCACGATCTCATTGCGCAGATACAAACGAAAAGTTCGAGTTCTAGGCCGGGTCCAAACGCATCGGTACCAAAAGTTAAGGAACAAAAAGAGATAAAAGAACCAGCCAAGAAGAAATTATTTCTGACCGATGGATGGCAAGTTCCTTGCACTGGAATATGTATTTATATGTTCAGGTAACTTCAACGATAAATCCATAAAATATAATCTAATGATCGAAGACGCGATCTTTTTTTTTTTTTAAGATTAAATGTCTCGAAACAATTACCCGAGGAAGGTTTCCAGAAAGATCTTTACACGGGTGTAATAGACACGAAGAAAGTGGGGATAATAACGGCGATACAAAGAGTAGTCGAGTATGTTTTCATGGACGCGCTTGCACATCCAGGCTCCGAAGGAGAAGATGATTGCCCGATGATCAAGAGTCTTTTGTTACCTGGTTTAAGATCTTTTTGCAGCGCTCTGAAAGGTAGCACTGGAATTATATATACATATATAAATATATATAAAATTATGGTTAATCACGCGTTACTACGTTTTGTGTAAAGTTTTAATAATTTAGAATCAATGTAGTTTGGATAGTCTTATTTAACGATATATATTGCTATGTCCGAATCAATGATACGGCTTCATTAGTTGCAACATAAAGGCAGCTGGAGGAAAAATATTTTTCATATTTTTCATACTTTTCATATTTTTACAGTTTGTGAACAGGTAGCTCACGAAGGACGCATATTCAGCGACGGTGAAATTTTAATGGGAGAAGTGCACAATTTCGAGGAAGCAAAGGCATTTGTCGGAAAGGAGAACGCTGTGAATATTGTAGAAGAAAGAGTGAAAACGTGGATAAAAAAATTGAAGGACTTCATGGTAGAGAGCAAACAGGTGAAACGAGAGAACGATAATTCTGGCCCTCAGCAAGAATTGGAATATTGGAAACGAAGAGGAGCGCAGTTCAGTCAATTAGTCAACAAATTGCAGGTTTTATTTTCATATCGTGCTAAAACGTTTCACTTTTACGTTTCACATTTAATAAACCACTATTTGTGTTGCGCGTAAATATTTAGGAACACGAAATACGAATGTCGCTTCTTTGTTTGCAAGTTGCACGCTCGAAATTGATAAAAGATTGGGTCGAGGCTGAGGACGAAGTGACTTACTGCTATAACGAAGCTAAGGATAATGCAAAGTTCATTCAAGCGTTGGAAAAATGCTGTCACTGTTTATATTTGGACGATCCAGTAAGATAATCTGCTGTAACATCTTAATTTCAAGTAGATTGCACAGTTGGATACCTCGCGATAGTAATTTAAATTAAACATACAAAACAATTTGTTTTTCTTTATATTCGTATTGTATTTCGCATCTGTCGCATCGTGTATTTCACTTTATCTTAATTATGTATCAACACCACCCTGGTGGTGAAAAAAAATTAATTATACCAAACATCATTTCCCAAGAATATCATATTTTTCAGGTGAAGATGAGAGATTCCCTCGTATCACTGTTACAAACAGTTCGCTTAATATACAGCGTTTCGAGATATTACAACACCTCGGAAAGAACGAGTTCATTAATGATCAAAATCACGAATCAAATGATCGTGGCTTGTCGAGACTACGTCACAAACAGGGGTCGGGAAACTGTGTGGAGTCAAGATCGAGCGGTTGCTCGATCGAAATTGAAACACTGTCTAAGACTAAATAAGTAATGCTAAAGGACCATTATATCTGTTCTTAATGTAAAACTATTACTAAACCATGTATCTAGAAGTCCTAAGGATAATTACAAGGATAGTTGTATCATTGTTATCCGATAAAAAAAATTTTTTAACTCCACTAAGATGCAACGTATCGAAAGTGGTGAAACACACATAATTCGTACAGATTTTACTTTGAGATGAAGATTCATTATTTTCAGCTGTTGTACTGTGATCTGAAACGTACTAATTTTTTTTTTTTAAGTAAACAACAGTAACTAATATTACTATTTTTGTAGGGCTTACAGAGAAACATACAGATTAGTTCGATGTTCACCAGCAGTGACTGAACAGGAATTCTCATTCTCAGAGACTCACGTGTTCGGAAGATTCGATTCCTTTTGCGACAGAATAAGAAAAATTTGGACTATGTTCGAATTGATACAGGATTACAAAAACCTTTTCGAAAGAAGAATGGAAGGCCTTTTATTGGGAGAAGGTGGGCGATTCTTTTGCAGGACTTTGTTTTTAATTCATAAACGCTTATATAGATATTTTTACTTACATTTGTTTCTTTATTTCAATAGCATTGGATGACGCGATAAGAACTTTTGAAGAGACTGAAAAGGTTGCTACCACCAAAGCTTATGATTATTTGGATCCAAGAAATGCTGAATTTGATACGGATTACGATGACTTCATGACAAAAACTGACACGCTAAAGCAACATATTGGTAATATTATTGAGAAAAATTACGCGGACGTGTGGGAAACTCTTCAGGGTATACGATTTTTAACTCGATTTGAAAAAGTGAAGTAGCGTATTATAATTGATTAACATGGTAACTTGTATACTTAAAATTCGTGGTTACACAGCAATTAAGGTATCATAATTGATATTTTAATTAATCTAAAGTTTTATTTTTGCTTTTAAGGTTAGCGAAAAGATACCATTAACGAAACTGGATGAAAAATACAACATAGTCGTGAAATATTGTGACAGAGAAGTGGATAGAATATTAAAATTGTTCAAAAGACAAAGGGATGATCCACCGTTGCCAAGACACATGCCAGCCATTGCTGGAAGACTAACTTGGGCAAATTCGTTAAAGTAATTAAAACCAAATTATTCCTCCCGTGCGTAATAATTACAACATAGCAATAAATGTAACAATTTGTATTGAAATAAAAATTACTCAGAGTACATCTGGACGAACTGGCTACGTCAGTTTCCAACCACCCAACGCTGAAGACACTTCCGCTCACTATGGAACTAGAAAAAAGGTACAATTATGCTCTCAGCATTTTGAGCCAGTATAAATCAGATATCGCTGAAGTCTGGACTCATCAAAATTCTTGGGTCATCGAGGATTGTTTAAAACGGTAAATCGATTATCGTCCTCTTATAATTGGTTCAAATAAACATTTTGTTCTATTTTAACGACTCAGACCCTTGCTGGTGGTAGACGAAAAGACAGGAAAAATTAAAGTCAACTTGGAAGGACGTGTTATTCTTTTGCTTCGAGAAGCTGATTGCTTGGCTAAGTTGAATCTCGAAATTCCAATCGTTGCGTTAACGATTCTAGCGAAAAAAGATCGTTTCACGTTGATCACGGATTCTCTTCAATTGATGATCGAAGAATTCGTTTGTACAGCCAGACGCGTGAAACTGGAAGTGAGACCGTTGTTGCTGCCACATTTGGTACGAATTGCATCTTTGTTGGAACCAGGCTTGGTTTCTTTAACTTGGACCAGTCCGGAATGGAAGGAGTTTTATCAGAACACGAAAGAGCAAATTAAAGAATTTGATATCCTGATTACGAGAGTTCAAGATGTGTATGATAATAGGTATATAGGATCAAAGATTCGTCGTAAAATTGTTTGAATTGTGTACAAGTTACCATATATAGTAATGTAATTTGTAGTACCGAACAACATTGCTACGAAAAATTATTTTTTACCGTTTAAGGTTTTCTAAGTTTTGCCTCTTTCATTTTTTTTATAAATTTTATAAATATTTTATGATTTTACTGATATGGTATTTAAAAGAAAAAATTAATAATATTAAATATATAAATTACTTTTCTACAATAGTAATGATTTTACATTTATTTAAAAAGTTTCATCATTGGTTAGTTTGCATAGTTTCACTGGTATCCACGAAGTCGGATAACATTTTCTTTCGTTCGTTCCAAGGATTCTACAGGTGCTGACAACTATGCAAAAGATAACATTGCATTCTCTACCAGAATCTGATCAACCCTGGACTATAGAAGAATTCGTGGAAAAGATTGGAGAAATATGCAGACTCGCAGCGGTAGATTTGTATCGCAAGAGTATGATGGTGGAAGAAGCGGTGGAGGAAGTACTGGATCTCGTTAAGAATGCCGCGGAGAACTTCAAAAGTACCGCCAATTCCAGTCAATTCGATTTCTTTAATACCGAAGGTAACATACGACGTTATCTCATCTCGCCGTAATTGTTCCATTATTTCATCCATTCGATTGTATAAAAAAATAACAAAATTTTGTACAAACGTCTACGTTCTCTTCGTTTCCAATGGTAACATACTTCCAACAGAAACTAAACCAATTATAATTATTATCGAATAAAAGAATTCAATAAATTATGCATGTTATTTATAATTATTTATCGTGCATGTTTTATTCTCACTTTTTATATTTTCGAACCATTATTTCTTCCTTCTTTTTTTCATACGATGGGCTCATAGAAGATGAAGAAGTAGTGGACCAAACAGCCCAACAAGATTGGTCTCTTGTCTGGATTTTATTCGACGATCCTCATCAATTGTTGGTTACTCCTGGTAGCCTACCGAAAGGAATGCAGGATATGGTCCGAAACGCTGTATCCGAAATGAGAAGATATTACTCCAGAAAAGTTGTGGACGTTCTAATAAAAGTCACCAGAAGTTCGCTGGATGCCATTAGAAAACGATTCATTCGAGAAATCGTTCCAGGTGTTTTTCTACCCGATAAAATATAAATATCAAGCTCGACGTTTTACGAACGGTCGCATAAATTAATAATTATTCTTCGAACAGACGAGATGCCAAGGCCAATATTTCTGCTGCATGCAACATTGATGATACCGGTGGTGACTGTGAAGCCTAGCTTAGACGACGTGCAGGAAGCTCTAACTTTGGTTGGCAAAACGATTTCTGGCGTCGCAAGAGGAGTCTCGCAATGGAACTCTAGAGTCAATAAGGTATGCTTTCAAATATTTCAGAACTAATAGGAAATTGAAAGGATTCTTCTTAATCTTGTATACTCTTCGATGTAAAAAGCTGTAAAAATGCTCTACGAAACATCTCTGATAATCGTAAAGTAATTATATCTAAGTTTTCTTTATGGAAATAAATATTGTTACGCGTATTAAATATACACCGATACTTTAGTGCGTTTAATATTTCTTAATAACTTAGAATTCTTGGGGCCAAGTTTATCCGCGAAAGAATTTCGCGGACATTGTGATGCGAGCTCAAATGCAAGTAGCGAAGAAGAAACAGGAGGAACCGGAAGATCCAAGAATTAGAAGACGAAGATTATACAAGATCGTTTCCGAAGAGAGACCAAGTTTCCCGGTTCAAGAGCAGAATTTTCACGCAATGGTGATGGACAACAAAGAAGTGATCAAATTATTGTCTATATTAAGCACTTGCATGCAAGAATTTAAACCGGTAATAAGCATTAGATTTTTATCAGCATATATTCATAATGAAATTTCAATTGATTTGTTTGTTTTAATGTAAAATTGGCAACTGTTATCAATTACAGGATCTAGCAGAATTTATCGATAGATGGAAGCCTTATAAGTTTCTATGGAAAAATGAAAGAAGTATGAGGGAACTGTTACAGATATCATTGCCTGAATTTGAAACCACTCTTCGAAAGCACAGTGAACTCGAAGATCTTTTAGCAACCGAACCAGATATGGTCATCTTTGGAAGTTCCATTGCTGTTTCCACAGAGAAACTGAAATACGGTCTATACACAGAAATCAAGGGTAAAATAGCATTAATTTAAAGTTTAATCTTCATTAATTAGACATAGAAATATATATCTCATACAATTGTATTCTTCCAAATGTTTACAGCGTGCACCCACAAAATTGGTCAGGCCATGAAGAAGAAGTATCGACGCGAGATGGAATACGTTTACGCGTTGATGAACGAAATGGCGCGTAAACTGGATCGTCAAATACGCGATCTAGACGATGTACGGCTCATCATGGACACGTTGAAGAAAATTCGGGAGCAAGAAGTCGACATGGAGTTAAAGATCGATCCAATCGAGGAAGCTTTCAACATCATCACAAGATACGAAGTGCCAGTCGATCAAGAATGCTTGGAACAAGTCGATAATTTGAGATATACTTGGCAACAACTGCTATTACGGGCCCAAGAAAGTCACGTATTGCTGTTGAAGCTGCAACCACAGTTCGAGGAAGACCTTAGAAACAATCTCGAGAAATTCCGTATCGATAACGAGATGTATTGCGAGGAATACAGATCTTTTGGGCCTATGCAGCCTGGTCTGAGTCCAAGAGAAGCATCCGATAGACAGATTTTGTTTCAAAATAGATTCGACGGGATGTGGAGGAAATTGCAGACTTATCAGAGCGGCGAAGAATTGTTCGGTTTGCCAATCACGGATTATCCTGAACTGTCGCAGATAAGAAAGGAGTTGAATCTGCTTCAGAAATTGTATAAGTTGTACAACGATGTTATCGATAGGGTGAACAGCTACTATGACATTCCGTGGGGCGAGGTAAAATAATTTGAATAGAATTGTAGAAATAGGATTTCGCGCAAAATCAAACTTTAACGAACGATTCATTGTGTGTTTGATTTTTTTTATTACCAAAGAAGTGGTAACTGAGAAAAAAGCTATCAGTAAAAATATATTAAATTATGATATTTTAATAAGTACTGGTTAAATAAAACAGTAAGAACTTTTTTTTCTCCGAGGTTTTATTTAATTTCTCTTAAACACTCTTTTATTCATTTGCTCTTGATTTTAACATATCGGTCGTTAACTAATATTGTATATCTGTTATACAATAAAGAACATCAATTGTAATGTTCAGGTTAACATCGAGGACATAAACAACGAGCTAATGGAATTCCAAAACCGGTGTCGCAAGCTACCAAAGGGTCTGAAAGAATGGCCCGCGTTCTTCGCTCTGAAGAAAACCATCGACGACTTCAACGACATGTGCCCGCTTCTAGAATTAATGGCCAACAAAGCCATGAAACCGCGCCACTGGCACAGGATCGTCGAAGTGACAGGCTACTCGTTCGACCTTGAAAGCGAGGGTTTCTGTTTAAAGAACATCCTCGAGGCGCCTTTATTGAAACATAAAGAGGACATCGAGGATATCTGCATCTCAGCAATGAAAGAAAAGGACATCGAGGCCAAATTAAGGACCGTGGTGAACGAATGGTCATCTCACGAATTAACGTTCATGACGTTTAACAACAGAGGTGAATTATTACTCAGAGGAGACACAACTGCTGAAACGATCGGCCAACTCGAGGACAGCTTGATGGTTCTCGGATCATTGATGTCGAACCGGTACAACGCGCCATTTCGCAAGCAGATACAACAATGGCTCACAGATCTGTCGAACACCAACGAAATCTTGGAAAGATGGCTACTGGTACAGAACATGTGGGTTTATCTGGAAGCTGTGTTCGTTGGCGGCGATATAGCGAAGCAACTGCCGAAAGAAGCGAAAAGGTTCAGTAAAATTGATAAAAGCTGGCAAAAAATTATGCAGAGGGCACACGAGACTCCGGGAGTGGTGCCCTGTTGCGTTGGGGATGATTTGCTCAAGCAGCTTTTACCACATCTGCAAGAACAGTTGGAGCTTTGTCAAAAATCCCTCAGCGGGTGTGTATGTAATTAATAATGATAGTGATATTAATATTTGTGTTTTGTATCCACTTGGCATTAAAATAAAAATTTTATTACGCATAGTATCTAAGTAATAAAATTCAGTAGAGGATATTACACTGAATCTCAGGTATCCGATTCATTTTTAACGAATATAATTGTTGCGGTGGTTAATATTATTGCAGATATCTAGAAAAGAAACGAATGATGTTTCCGAGATTCTTCTTCGTATCGGATCCTGCCTTACTGGAGATACTTGGCCAAGCTTCTGATTCTCACACGATACAGAATCACTTGCTCTCTATTTTCGACAACACGCGTTACGTTAAGTTTCACGATATCGAATATAACAAAATGACTGCCATCGTTTCCTCGGAAGGTGAAACGATCTTGGTACGTGTTACAGTGGGAAGCTAAAATATAAATTTATTATTGCATTAACGGTAAAAAGTAATACGATCAATATTTATAATTAAAATGTAGCTCGAAAAGGCTGTAAGGGCGGAAGGTTCGGTGGAAACATGGCTAACGCAACTTCTGCAAACATCCCAACAGTCTTTGCATTCGATAATCCGACAGTGTTATTCAATGATCAACGATACAAACTTTAATCTGCTTGGCTTTTTGGATAAAATGCCCGCTCAGGTCGGTTTGCTGGGAATACAAATGATCTGGACAAGAGATAGTGAACTGGCTTTGGCTCAAGCTCGCGCGGACAAAAAGATTATGGCGGAAACGAATAACAGATTCTTGGACTTATTAAACACATTGATCGATCAGACTACCAGAGATCTTGCGAAAATTGATCGAACAAAATTTGAAACTCTGATCACTATACACGTACATCAACGTGACATCTTCGATATATTGGTAAGTTAACGAAGAAACATTTTTTATATACGTTAATGATACATTTTTCCAAAAGATTATAATCTATGTGAAACATAGAATGTCTTGCGAACGATAAAGAACTGCGCCTCAAGAAAAATAATAGAATATGAAAAATAGTGTAACCAAGTTGTAATATTTAAGTCTCAATATAGAGAAATCATTATTTCAAAAAGCAACGAACATAAAAATATAAAAATATAAAAATATGTTCCTTCGTATTTTTTTGTTTTTATCGCATCACAGAAACAACTAATCCTGGTTTCATAAAATAAATCTCTCCTAAAGTAATATCTCTGTTTACTTAAAAAAAATATTAAAGTTGGAAACATTCTACATACACAGTGCCGGTTGAACGTACGATCAGTGAACGATTTCGAGTGGCTGAAGCAATGTAGATTTTACTTCAAGGAAGACCTAGATAAAACATCGATTTGCATAACAGACGTAAATTTTACGTATCAAAACGAATATCTAGGCTGCACAGAACGATTAGTCATTACACCATTGACAGACAGGTAATTATAGGGAAACGAGTCGCGATAATAAAGATAAGCAAATTATTTTCAATTTTGTACCTTTCACAGATGTTACATAACTCTGGCACAGGCATTATCGATGTCCATGGGTGGCTCACCTTGTGGGCCAGCCGGAACAGGCAAAACGGAAACTGTTAAGGATATGGGAAAAACTTTGGCCAAATATGTAGTAGTATTTAACTGTTCCGATCAAATGGACTACAGAGGATTGGGACGAATTTATAAAGGACTAGCACAGAGTGGTTCTTGGGGTTGTTTCGATGAATTCAATAGAATAGAATTGCCAGTGTTATCTGTTGCTGCTCAACAAGTCGCGGTTGTCCTTGCTGCGAAAAAGGAGAAAAAGAAACAATTCGTTTTCACCGATGGAGATCTGATAGACATGTGTCCTGAGCTTGGGATATTTATAACAATGGTAAAAGGAACAATAAACATATTAATAGTTTGATGAAACCAACGTGTATGCTGTAAAAGTGAAACCTGAAAATTAAAAAAACAATACACGTTACAGAATCCCGGATACGCTGGCAGAAAAGAGCTTCCAGAGAACCTAAAGATACAATTCCGGACCGTCGCCATGATGGTACCCGATAGACAAATTATTATTCGGGTAAAATTGGCCAGTTGCGGTTTTCTGGAGAACATAACGCTTGCGCGTAAATTTTATACCTTGTACAAACTCTGTGAAGAACAACTTACGAAACAGGTGATTTATTTAAAAACATAATATGTGTATTTGTAGTTTCAGCAAAGATTAATATTTTGTTCATCCGCAAAGGTTCATTACGATTTTGGTCTAAGAAACATATTATCTGTATTAAGAACGTTGGGAGCGTCAAAAAGGGTAAACTCGAAAGATTCTGAAAGTACGATTGTTATGCGTGTTTTGAGAGACATGAATCTTTCGAAACTCATAGGTACATACTGCTATTCTTTGTAAAAAAAGAGAGAGAAAGAGAGGGAGAAAGATAAATAAAATACATATATATAAATTTTTTTTTCTGATTATCACGTATATTAATCACTTTAGATGAGGATGAACCACTATTTATTTCATTGGTGGCGGATCTGTTTCCGAATCAGGCTCTTGAAAAGACTTCTTATCTAGAATTAGAAGCTGCTATTAATCAACAAGTAGAAGAAGCCGGCTTGATCTATCATCCACCGTGGGTGCTGAAATTAATACAGTTATACGAGACACAAAGAGTAAGGCATGGAATAATGACTTTAGGTCCGACTGGTGCAGGAAAAACCACCTGTATACATATTTTGATGAAAGCTTTAACACAATGTGGCAATTTTCACAGGTAATAAAATTGATGAATAGTTAATGACAATATAAAATAGCTTAATTAATCAAAAATTCAAGTTTCATAGAATTCCTTCAATTTACGGTGTTTGAAAAACACGAAAATTAACATTTTTAATGAAAAATCATAAAATATTTTTCTCGTATTCATAATGTAGGAACGTTAGGTTGCGCACAGATGATGAACTCTAATTGAAGCTATCGATGTAAAATTAAAACTTATTTAATAAGATAATAATATGGTACACCTATTGCTATACTCTATATCTTATAATTCTAAAACTCTTAACTTTCGCCACGTACGCTCACATTTCTCAATCTCTTTCACTCTGTCCAAGCATTCTCATTCTAAACATTCACTTCAGCCTCACCATTCCTACAATAATTCTGCAAAATCAATAGAAGAATAATATAACTTATTTTACTTATCACTGATTGAAACTTATTTTACAGGGAGATGAGAATGAATCCTAAAAGTATAACAGCCGCGCAAATGTTTGGCCGACTAGATGTGGCGACCAATGATTGGACGGATGGAATATTTTCAGCTTTGTGGCGTAAAACGTTGAAGTTGAAGGAAGGAGAGTACGTATGGATGGTTCTTGACGGACCTGTCGATAGCATCTGGATCGAGAACTTGAATTCTGTATTGGACGACAATAAAACTCTGACTCTTGCGAACGGCGACCGTTTATCGATGGCACCCACCTGTAAAATTATTTTTGAACCTCATAATATCGATAATGCGAGTCCAGCGACGGTGTCTCGTAACGGAATGGTGTACATGAGTTCGTCAGGATTGGACTGGAATCCTGTGGTTAGTGCTTGGTTGAAAACTCGAACACCTTTGGAACAGGAAGTGTTCGGTCAATGTTTCACAGATTCTTTTGCACAGGTAAACGAATTTAATTTATATTGTAAAGATACAAAAATATGATTTACATTCTAATCAATTCGTGCAAAATTATCTACAGGAATTAAATTATAATTCAAATTAATCAAAATCGCTACTATTTATATTCTGATAAATTGTTATAAAAATATTACATTAAAAAAAAAAGAAAAAAAGAAAAAAAAATACTATACTTAAACATTTGTACAGATTTATTCATGGAGTACTCAAGCTTTGTCGTTGACCATAGATGTGTTACAATGCAACATAGTACAACAGATGCTGTGCCTTCTTGAGGGTTTAGTTCCACTCGAAACGCCCATAGAAGAAGAGGAAGACGAAGAAACGGAAGAAGAGAAACGACAACCGATGACGGTGGAACACCTAAAGCATTTCTATGTTTTCTCTCTGATATGGGGCATAGGAGCTTTGTTGGAAACATCAGACAGACAAAAGTACGACTCGTACCTTCGTAAAAATTTCGAAGATTTAGATTTACCAGTCTCAGAAATATATCCCGACGCGAAACTATTCGATTTCTATGTCACTGAAAAGGGTAAATGGGACACGTGGCCAAGTATGGTGACCAATTATATTTATCCAGAGTATTCAACGCCTGATTACAGCAACGTATTGGTTCCAATTCCTGATAACGTGAGAATACAATACTTGATCGATCTAATTGGTCGACAGGATAAAGCTGTTTTACTAATAGGCGAACAAGGATCCGCTAAAACGGTCATGATGAAGTCGTACATGAGAAAAGCAAATCCAGAAACTACGTTAAATAGATCGTTCAATTTCAGCTCGGCTACAAGTCCGTACCAGTTTCAGAAAACAATCGAAAGTTACGTGGAGAAACGTCTGGGTAACACATTCGGACCACCGGGAGGAAAAAAAATGTTAGTCTTCATTGACGACATAAACTTGCCTCAAATAAACGAGTGGGGTGATCAAGTCACCAACGAAATTGTTCGCCAAACAATGGACATGAAGGGATTCTACTCTCTAGAGAAACCCGGAGACTTTACCAGTATCGTAGACGTAACATTTTTGGCAGCAATGTGTCAACCTGGCGGAGGAAGAAACGACATACCTTCAAGATTAAAAAGACAGTTTTGCATCTTCAATTGCACATTGCCCGACGATGCGTCTATCGATCGCATTTTTAGTGTGCTCGGAGAAGGCCATTACAATGTTAAAAGGGGTTTTTCAGTAGAGGTCAGAAATCTGGTAAAAAAGATGGTTCCCTTGACAAGAATACTTTGGGAAAGAACGAGAACCAACTTATTACCTACACCGGCAAAGTTTCATTATATCTTCAGTCTTCGAGACTTGTCAAGAATTTGGCAAGGTATGGTCGGTACACTGTCTACAGTAATTGATAAGGAAAGCGTTCTCATGTTATTATGGAAACACGAGTGCAATCGTGTGTTTAGCGATAGATTCACGATACAAACTGATAAACACTGGTTCGAAGAGGAAATCTTGAAAGTTGTAAATGACATGTTGGGAAAAGATTATGCGAGCATGCTCGACCAAAATCCTGCATTTGTAGATTTCATGAGGTAAACATTTATACGAAATTATAGAGTTTGTAACAAACTTTGTAACATATTAGTTGCTTCGAGATTACAATTAAAGTATCAGATAGCTATAAGCAAACGAATAATCATAAAACACGTACAAAACTATTCCCATAACTATTTTACAAGCATGAAACATACGTTTCTGCTACTACTCAGTAGTTCTAACTTACTCGTAAGTTATAATCCATCCGAGTCTTGATCTTCTTAGTGGTTTCGTGTCAACTATCCACCTGCTATGATCTTTAGATGTTGTGAATCCTGTATTGCATGCTTCTACATAGAAAAAATATGCACAGATAAATATTCATATTCATATACTTCACCTTAATTGGTAGGGATGCCCCGGAACCAACTGGCGAAGAAGGCGAGGATACCGATGTGGAATTACCGAAGGTGTATGAACCGGTTTACGACGATCAGATCCTCAGAGACAGACTAGAAATGTTTCTTTCGCAATTCAACGAAATGCAAAGAGGCTCTGGCATGGATTTGGTCTTCTTCCCCGATGCTATGCTACATTTGGTAAAAATATCCAGAGTCATTAGACATCCAAAAGGGAACGTAATGCTGGTAGGCGTCGGAGGATCCGGCAAACAAAGTCTCACGAAGTTGTCGTCATTTATCGCAGGCTATAAAACGTTTCAAATTACTTTGACAAGATCTTACAACGTAGCAAATTTCTTGGAAGATCTGAAATATCTGTACCGAACATGCGGAGCTCAAGGAAAGGGTACCACATTCATATTCACCGATCTTGACATTAAAGAGGAGGGTTTTTTAGAATACTTAAACAACATTCTAAGCTCCGGTGTTATCAGTAATTTGTTCACTCGCGACGAACAGCAAGAAATCATTTCAGAATTGACGCCCATTCTAAGACGTGAAAATCCAAAACGATCGATTAACAACGAACTCGTAATGGATTTCTTTCTTCAAAGAACCTGTCAAAACTTGCACGTTGCGTTCTGTTTCTCTCCGGTTGGGGAAAAATTTAGAAATCGGGCTCAACGATTCCCAGCTCTTATATCCGGATGCACCATCGACTGGTTCCAGCCGTGGCCTAAGGACGCTTTGATCTTAGTTGCTAAACACTTCCTGCACGACTTCAACATTGCTTGCACCAACGAGGTCAAAACTGAACTGGTCAACGCATTGGGTTCCATACAAGACATAGTTTCCGTGAAATCTACCGAGTACTTTCAAAGATTCCGTCGCGCTACTCACGTTACGCCAAAATCATACTTAAACTTCATCGGTGGCTACAAGAACATTTATCAGAGTAAGCAACACGAGCTCGGGGAAGGAGCTAGGAGAATGGATACTGGTTTAGCGAAACTAGAGGAAGCTTCGATATCGGTGGAAATATTGAAAAAGGATCTCGCTGTAATGGAAAAAGAATTGGTCCAAGCATCCGAGAAAGCAGAAACTGTCCTCCTAGAAGTTACAGAGAGGGCAATGCAAGCAGAGGCCTTTAAGAATCAGGTACAAAAAGTGAAAGAAAAAGCTGAACAATTGGTGGCTTGCATAGCAGAAGAGAAAGCGTTGGCTGAACAAAAACTGGAGGCTGCTAAACCAGCACTGGAGGAAGCGGAGGCTGCTTTGAATACGATCAAACCTGCCCATATAGCTACCGTCAGAAAATTAGGCAGACCACCTCATCTTATCATGAGGATTATGGATTGTGTGCTGATTTTATTTCAACGAAAAATTGGACCAGTTGTTCCTGACACAGCTGCACTATGTCCGAAGCCTTCTTGGGCAGAATCTTTAAAATTAATGGCTAGTACCACATTTTTGCTTCAACTACAAAACTATCCGAAGGATATAATAAACAATGAGATGGTCGAATTACTTCAACCTTACTTTAAGATGGAGGACTATAATATGGAAACTGCTAGACGAGTTTGCGGTGATGTAGCAGGCTTGTTATCTTGGACAAAAGCTATGGCCTTCTTCCATTCGGTGAACAAAGAGGTTCTGCCACTGAAAGCTAACTTGGCATTGCAAGAGGCAAGGCTCAAGGTAGCGATGGAGGATCTAGCTAACGCAGAAAGAGAATTATCGGAAAGAGAAATGGCTCTGCAGGCGGTTAAGGAACAATACGATTCAGCCGTTTCGGAGAAGCAAAGGTTGACGGAAGCTGCAAACGTGTGCCTTAGGAAAATGACAGCCGCAACTGCGTTGATCAATGGATTAGGTGGCGAGAAAATACGTTGGACCGAACAAAGCAGCGAATTCAAAGTTCAATTAGGACGATTGGTTGGAGACGTTTTACTAGCCACAGGCTTCTTATCGTATTGTGGACCATATAATCAACAGTACAGAGCTTGCTTGGTGTCTTCTTGGATGAACATTCTGGCAACCAAATCTATCCCCTTCACGAAAAATCTGAACATCACAAACATGCTCGTAGAAAGTGCAACGACGTCGGAATGGACGCTTCAAGGTTTACCAAACGACGAACTGTCCGTGCAAAACGCTCTTATTGTAACCAAATCCTCGTCTTATCCTTTGCTGGTAGACCCTCAAAATCAGGGGAAAATGTGGATAAAGAACAAAGAATGCATGAACGAGTTACAAATTACGTCCCTAAATCACAAATATTTTAGAACTCATCTCGAGGACAGTCTGTCTTTAGGAAGACCATTGTTGATCGAAGACATAGCGGAAGAGCTAGATCCGGTTCTCGATAACGTGCTGGAAAAGAATTTCATCAAGTCCGGTTCCATCGAGAAAGTAATCGTCGGTGACAAGGAGTGCGATGTGATGCCTGGTTTTATGCTGTACATCACCACAAAATTACCAAACCCTGCGTACAGTCCGGAGATTTCAGCCAAGACATCGATAATCGACTTTACCGTCACGATGTTAGGGCTAGAGGATCAGCTACTCGGTAGAGTGATCCTTATGGAAAAGGCAGACTTAGAAGCCGAAAGAGTGGCTCTGTTCGAGTCCGTGATGACGAATCAACGATCGATGAAAGAATTAGAAGGTACACTCTTACATCGTCTCACATCCTCCGAAGGCTCTTTGGTAGACGACGAGGCGCTAATAAACGTTCTTAGGGAGACGAAAGTGACGGCAGAATCCGTCAACGAGAAGTTAAAAGTGTCCGCGTTGACGGAAAAAAAGATCACACTGGCTCGAGAAGAATTTCGTGCCGTCGCATCGAGAGGATCTATTTTATATTTTCTTATCGTGGAAATGAGTAACGTGAACGTGATGTATCAGAATTCTTTGAGACAATTTTTAACTATATTCGATAATTCGATTACAAAATCTGCGAAAAGTCCTATCACCAGTGACCGAATAAACATAATCCTCCGTCACCTTACCTACGAAGTGTGGGCCTTCACTCTGAGGAGTCTATACGAACGACACAAATCACTGTTCACGCTGATGTTAGCGATGAAAATAGACTGTCATCGAGGCGCAATTTCCCACACAGAATTCAACGCCTTCATAAAAGGTGGTGCATCGTTGGACTTGAACGCGGTTGCCCCGAAACCGTTCAGATGGATTCTCGACATAACTTGGTTGAACTTAGTTGAAATCAGTAAATTGGAAACATTCTCGGACATCTTAACGAAAATCGAATTCAGCGAAAAAGAATGGCGAGTATGGTACGAGAGAGAGAAACCCGAGGAAGAAGAACTTCCTTGTGGATATCAGAAGATACTCGACGTGTTCAGAAAACTGCTGTTGATCAGATCGTGGAGTCCAGACAGAACTTTGTCCCAGGCGCGAAAATACGTGATCGAATCGTTAGGAAAAGAGTACGGAGAAGCTAAAATCTTGGATCTAGAAGCAACTTGGTTAGAGTCTGAAATTAGAACACCGCTTATATGTATATTATCGATCGGATCGGATCCTAGTCCACAGATAACGGCCCTGGCGAAGCAAAAATCTATCCGTAAGCAAACTGAGAGAACAAAATTTATATAAGTATGAGATAAAATGGATGAGCTGCTTAAATTCGTAACTTATGTTTAAGAATTGCGGTCAGTGTCCATGGGCCAAGGTCAGGAATTTCATGCTCGAAGATTGATCTCGGACGCTATGAACACTGGCAGTTGGGTGTTGCTGCAAAATATTCACTTGTCGCTTCCTTTCTGCACGGAAGTCATGGACGCTCTAGTTGAAACGGAAAATATCCATGAGATGTTTAGACTTTGGATGACCACCGAGGTTCATTCACAATTTCCTATCGGTTTATTGCAGGTTCTTTCCTATATTTATTATAACCGTTGATTTGTAAAACGATAATTTTATATACGATCGATATAATTACAGATGGCGATAAAATTTACGAACGAACCACCGCAAGGTATAAGAGCCAGCTTAAAGAGAACTTATCAAGGCGTAACACAGGACACACTGGATTACAGCACGCAATCACAATGGCCACCCCTGTTATACGCCGTAGCATTTCTACATACAGTAGTGCAAGAACGCAGAAAATTTGGACCTCTCGGTTGGAACATACCGTACGAATTTAATCAGGCTGACTTTGCCGCTTCCGTTCAGTTTATACAGAATCATTTGGATGACATGGATCCGAAAAGGGGAGTGTCGTGGCCAACCGTTTGCTACATGCTTGGAGAGGTCTGAAAATTTGATTAATTACACATAAATAATTAAATCTTCATAAGTAATCGTATCGTTGTGAATACTATAATTATAAAACTGAAACGAAAATCACGAATTGGTTACACATAATAATTTGATATCCATAAACTTAGGTTCAGTATGGTGGCAGAGTCACCGATGACTTCGACAAACGGTTATTAACTACATTTACACACGTTTGGTTTTGCGACGTGCTATTACGACCTGGCTTTGAATTTTATCGTGGCTACAAGGTACCACAGACCAAAAATCTTCAAGGATATTTGGATTATATCGACAGCTTGCCTGCAACCGATACACCGGAAGTTTTTGGCTTACATCCGAACGCGGATATTACTTATCAAATAAATACGGCAAAAGGAATACTCGATACGATTTTGAGCGTACAACCCAAAGAAGGGGGTGCACAAGGGGGTGAAACCAGAGAAAACGTCGTGTACAAACTTGCCAACGACATGCTGGCAAAATTACCCAAACAATACAATTCTTTCGAAGTGAAAGAGGCACTTCAACGAATGGGAGCATTGCTACCTATGAACATATTTTTGAGACAAGAAATCGATAGGTACACTTTTTCATGCTTTTTGCAACAACAAGTACAAGAACAAATTTATTCATTGGTGAAACCTCTTCAGGATCTCGAGAGTCATCAAACAAGTACGCAGTACTTTAACAGATTTGAAATTAGCTATCGAAGGTACCATCGTGATGAGCCAAGGTTTGCGGAAATCGCTAGACGCGATGTACGATGCCCGTATTCCAGATAAATGGCTGAAAATTTCCTGGGAATCGGCAACTCTTGGATTTTGGTATACAGAACTTCTAGAACGGGACCATCAGTTCAGGCAATGGTGCGCCCATGGAAGACCAAAGGTCTTCTGGATGACCGGTTTTTTCAATCCTCAAGGATTTCTAACTGCAATGCGACAGGTTAGTGAAACATTAATTTAACTTTTATTTTCAAAAATATTTGACTAGCCTTTAATTCTTTCAATGATGCATAAAGTTTATATTTTACAATTGTAAGGAAGGGGTTGATTAACTTGCTGCTCTTTATATTAGAGAGCTATAATGATTATATATATTTAACACTTGCTTACGACTTACAATATTCTTACGATTCACACTTACAATGTTCTTACTCCTTACCGTCACCTATCCCTTACTCTTCCAACATAATAACTGCCACGCGCCCGAACCTTCACACCCTTATAATCCCCATTCCCAATCGTTCTTTCTTTTTCTCCACGCGCATCCCTTTTCACTCGCACCTACAACCTGCTCATCCATCCCTTCCAATCATGCAGTCACGTATACTTCATTCCCACGGTCTAACTTCCAAGTCCCAAACATTCTTTCTACCACCCAAGACACTCAGCCACGGTCACACTTTCCAAACATACCCGGCTCAGTCTCACTCGCAACCATAAATCCATTCGCACTACCACTCGATGAGTTCAACCACCGGCGCCATCCTGTCGCAAGACGACCCCGACCGCACGCATTCGACAACCACTCGAACATACCTGATCACACTTAAAATCCTTACACAATGCTTTGAATAAACTAAAAATATTACTCGTCGCATTTCTTTCATATGTTCATCAATGTAAAACAAAACTTAATTTTATTTCATTGGTTTGAGTACTTTGTAGGAGGTGACTCGAGCGCATAAAGGATGGGCTCTTGATTCTGTTGTATTACAAAATTTAATCACAAGATTTAACAAGGAGGACATAAAGAATCAACCTCAAGAGGGAGTCTACGTACATGGTTTGTTCTTAGAAGGTGCCTCTCTTGATCGCAAAACGAGCAAATTGGTAGAAAGTAAACCAAAGGTTCTATACGAGCAAATGCCTGTGATTTATATTTATGCGATAAATACAACTGCGGGAAAAGATCCAAAACTTTACGAATGCCCTATATATAGAAAACCGCAAAGAACAGATTCAAAATATATCGGGTCAATAGATTTTGAAACTGACCATAATCCTCGACACTGGACACTACGAGGTGTAGCGCTTTTGTGTGATATAAAATAAACTGAAATACCTCACAAACTCTAATTTTCTACTTATTTTTTTTTTTACTATAGTTCCATTTATTCGATGTGCTGGATGGGAACCATTTTGTAGATTATTATCAAAAAGTACTCAACGTAACGTATTAAAAATAATTCAACTGACGAGAGATTTATTAAAAGGTTATTTATATTACTTGAAAATATTATGCTATGTTCATACTAAAACAACAATAAGAAACTTTTTGTAATCTGTTATTGCTGAATTTTCCAAAAGGAATAGAACACTTGGAATGTTCGATCGAAACAAAATCCTCCAAATGTTTCTCGAATTCTAATACTTTAGTGTGGACAAAGGTTTACAACACATTTTAAACATTAAACGTTATTTTCATTTGCTTTTAAGTGTAACGCAAATAACTGAAAATTTAATCTAACGATGGAAAATGTCTTATAAAATTTATTTTATTTGCTGATTTTATAATCTTCTTTTTAAATAAAAATCAAAGCATTTGGTAGCAAATTATAGTTTGCAATTTGGTCAGCTGATAAACATAATATAATGTTGTATATTATATATAATAAATTTATATATAATAATATATATAATAATGTTGTAATGTAATCGATTGTAATGGAATTATAAATCATCTTTCAGACCTTTTTTTTTTCTACTACTGATATTGCTGAGGTATCTTTTTCACCCTAAAATCAAAATAATAAATATTAATATTGTTATACGTCACAGCATCGACGGTTCAACATATAACATAATAATTTTATGAAATTTTGGTGGCGGGTGACCGAAGAAAGGAAAAGGATAAGGAAGAGCCGTTTCGTCCGGGGCCTCCTAGTGGACTCGTCAGTAAGGTATCCTAGCAAGCCCGTGCCTTAGACACGGGGATGTTGAAGTTAGGAGAGAGATCTGTATAAGTAGTAATCTTACTGTTTCTGAGAACTTGAGGGAAAGTCGGACTTGTAGGTCCCTCTGGTTGCGGAGCGTAGGAAGGCCGCCACAAAATAATAATATAACAAAAATGCTTTAAATTAAACAAAAAAACTGTGATAACAAAAGGTTTTACTTTATCGAACATGTTTAAAACATGTCTTTAACACAATATTTTATATTATCTCAATGTAATATGTATATACTAAACTTATTCTTTACACTTTGATCTTAGCCATCATTAGCAGATATTATTTTATCTTATTTTTGCTATTATCTATTACTTTTATTTTATACAATCGTTATTCTATCCTTATTGCAAAAGAAGTACTATAGCATTAATTGTTCTTAGTATTGTATAAAACATAGCTTGTACTTTTGTTTCTCCAACTGCAATTTGAACAATATCAGGAGAAGCATTTATTTTCATAGCTACAATATTAGTTGAATTTACAGATTGTATATCCATGGTTGAAACATCTAAATTCATAATTGACAATACATCTTTAAATCTTGTTAATAGATCTTCTACCAATTCCTCAGAAATACAACTCTGATCTTGAGGAATAAGGGACTGTAATTTTTCAATTAGTTCATTGCGTACATCGTCGTCGTCAAAAGAATTTTTGAAGTTAATATGATAATCTGATATCTTAATACCAAAATTAACTTTTTTGGTTATACATAACTTTGAAAGAGGAGGGTAGCGAGTTTTGGCAATTTCGTTCAAAGCATCTATCTTCTCGTCTGATATTTTCAATCCATATTGTTCACATTCACCCTCCATATTAGGTATTAAGTCGGTTAGTTTATCTAACATTTTTTTAGCAGCTTGATGTTTAGCTTGCTTTTTGGTTCTTGAAATGCCAGTTTCTACAAATGTAGTCACTTTACATTGAATGGTAAAAATTTTTGCATGTGGAGGCCCAACATCACTAATTTGCACATAGACAGGATCGTTTAAATTATTTTTAGAACATAATTCCTATAAGGATACACACACAAATGATATTACGATTCAAAATCAAGTTAAATAAGTATAACTTACTTGTAAAACACCAATAGCATTTACAAATGGCTCAGATGGTGAAATTCTTTCTACTTCGGGAACCGGTGGCGATAAAGGCGTCCTTATAGGAGATTCTGCTGGCGATGCTGGTAATTGTGGATAACCTCTATGTTCTGCAATAGTTTTTAACATTGCCTTTGCAGCTTCATGTTTTGCATCCTTTTTAGAACGCCCAGTACCACTTGCATCAAATCCATCACACGTCACTCGATATGTAAATGTATTCATATGAGTGCCTCCTCCATCATATATAAGTTCATAATTGGGCATTATTAGTTTTTTTATCATCATTTCTTGTAAAATAGATACTGGAGTTTTACTCATTTTAAAACTTATTTAAGGATCTTTCTTAATCAATAATATTAATATGACACTGTATGATATTAGATTTACATTTACATTATTTTTAAGTAAAGTATTTTGTTACCTGTAAAAATGAGAATAACTCGATTAAAAATGTGTATAAATATCTAAGGTAAGGAAGAACAATCTTTCCTTAATAACAAAATATTTGAATTTGCAATCTAGTTGTCCTAAACAAATATAATTATCTGAATACCATATAATGAATATATTAATTAAAAATGAGTTACAATAGTAATAAATATTAAAGAAATCTTAATAAGTATTATTTACATATGAATTTTTGTGCTAACTACTTTATATAAATACTTACATATTTCAGAACAAAACAGACTTTTGTCTTTTTTTTTTTTTTTTTTTTTTAGCAATTAAAGTACAATTTACTGCTTTCTTTTCAAAGACGACGTACACGAAATGCAGACACTTCCGACAAAACCATTAAATCAACGTGGTCCCTAACGTCTCAAGCACTTTCTTTTTTTTTAACTTAATCAACTCTGTAACAATACTTTAAAAAATTTCCATTTCCAACAATTTTCATAGTATCATTTAAAAACATTTTCACTAAGTTTTCATAAAAACCTTTAGTGTTTATATTTTATGAGTCACAAATTAAAACGCAAAATAATGCAATCCTACTATGTGGTTTCCGGGTAAATACGTTTGCCAAACTTAGCGAAAGTCCGACATAAAATATTTGGTAAGCAATTATTATTATATGATTTAATATGTTGTAACTCTGCTTTATAAATTTTATAAAGTAAAATTATTCCCTCACTTTAGAAATCACCATCACTGTAGAACCGGTAGGCGGTTAAAAAATTTTAGTATTAATAGAAATACAAAAGTGTGCGATAGGTATAAAAAAGTTGATTATCCCTGAACTAAAACAGTTGCAAATCGTATCCACTCGAACATTCTGATATCGGGAAAGTACAGTTCTTTCTGTAACTCCATGGTTTGTTTACAATGAGATACTGAATATTTTTTTAATTTATATCAATATAACGCACAAAAAATCTATAAAATTGATTCCAAAAAATATTACGATTAAACACTTTAAGAATCAACATTAACATGGATTAAACATAATTTTTAAACATATCACTTCAATAGCCAAATACAATTCAGGCCGATTTTAATGAAACTATAAAGACATTATTATAATATAATATTCGTTTTATTCAATGCTCCTAATAGTTTAAGTACAAATTTGTGTCCTCTTTTATAACAGCATACGTATATGTATACGTATATATTTACTTATATTACAGTTAGTTTTATTATCGTTGCGTATCAAGCTATTATTATATGCATAGCGTTTTCATACTATATATTTACAAATACCATTAAATGTATATTTATCTATATATTATATGTACGTTGAAATTTTTAATTTTAAAACCAGTAAATTATGATATTGCACTTTGCACTATTATTAGGTTTTAAATTGCAATATAAAATTCTATAATTGCAAAGTTAAAAAAAATTCTTTTTTTTTCTATGTTGGTAAGCAATTTTGACTCGAATTGGGCGAAAGTCACTTGTAAAAAATGCGAAAACATGGAGTTATCTCGTGCTCGGCCACATCGCGACTTTTACATGCTCGCGTTTTTTTATAGTTTTCTTAAATTCCCATTTTAATTGATAGTTGCAACTTCTACAGAATTTTTCACAATGATATTAGTGTTGCGAAAGTCGCATATTAGAGTTTTATAAAATCGAGTTCCGTTTCGCAGGACACGAAATTAATAAACTGTTTTTGCTTTAACTAAGATATCAATGTCCTTCGGGACAAAAGATTGCCCGTAGGGCCGGTCTCTTGCGTAGTCACCTTTACGTGGCGAGACCTGGTAATTGAGATCATTTTCATAAAAGTATATTCTTTGGGATATGACACCAAGCTAAGATTAATTTGAAATTTTACAACTTCTTTCTCAACTTTGAAGCTTAATATTAAGATTCTAATGTTAAGATGTGAGTTAAGATTGATCGAGATAGAGACGTTAAGTAATTTTAAGAAGTAGGATTAAGGTAAATAAATAATAGTTTAAGTAATGGGGGATTTTATCAATTTAATTCATGACAGATTATTAAGAAACAGAAATGTGTTCAACTGTACGTACCACAGACTAGATATAGAAATAGACAATTAAAATTTTCTTAAATCTTATTCGAGCTAGATATTTCAGAGACAGCTGGTCCGTTTACATCGCCAAAAGCTGACGATTATTCGATTGAGTAGACGATTGTCAAATGTTACTACATGGAAATATGCATTTACTCAAGTGTATCGCTTCTTCTTACCGATGCTTTAATATTTTTTACGATGCGGTCGTTGTTTGTTAGTAAACGACGCTAAAATAACTATTGAAATTCTAAGTTGGTAGGACAGTCGCGATGGGCCACGAAAGTGCATAAGGCGAGCTGTCTACTCTTATATCTGGTCAATGCTTTAACTTACAATTACTATCGTAATCATGTTTATGAAGCATTTAAATATTTCAGAATTTTCAAATTACTCGGAAGTATTTTAGACGCAACAATATAAAATAAGTTATGCCGCACGGAGGATTTTATGCAACTTTTATAATATATTACTGTTAGCGTATATCAATTGTAGTTTTTAATATTATGAATTTAGAATTCAAATATTATGATCTTACGGAGAATTCGCAATTGTGCATGTAGATGGTGTGGTATGGTGATTTCTAACCTTGCTTAAATTTTGGGTGCCGTACGATTGATTATTTTATTATACCCGTATAAACAGGTTGTAAAGTTTATTATACACCTGAACAATGATGAATTTATGTTTTTCAAAAGCTCTGATCATCGAGATAACTAGTTTAATAAAACATATTAGATGTTTACATTATATGAAAAATTACAGAAATGTTTTGGTACCATTCAAATCAACAAATACACAAATTAATTCATATAATTTTTTACTCAAGCTGAATAATGGAAATAATTTTTCTACTGCAAATTCATTGTTAAAAAGTAAAGATCGGTTCAAAGAGAAGAAGAAAATCGTACACTTTGATGTTAATGAAATATCCGAGGTTGTAAAGGTACAGCATATGACGACACAATTAGATGAAGCAATTGAAAACTACAAAGAACAGTTAACAAAGAACGTAAGTGTACGTACAAGATTAGGTGCTATAGAAGAGTTGACTGTAACATTTGAAGATGAAGAATATAATCTTGAAGAACTCGTGGATATTAGTAGAAAACCTAATATGGTAATATTAAATGTGTCTGCATTTCCACAATTAATTCCAAATATCTTAGATGTCCTCGGAAAATCTTCGATGAATTTAAATCCACAACAAGACAGTACAACTATTTATATTTCATTACCCAAGTAAGGTTTGTTAATATTAAGTATACATTATTTTTGTTTAATTTATTAATGTTGTTATATAATTCAATAGAGTTACCAAGGAACACAGAGAAGATTTAGCAAAAACCGCAAAACAATACTTTGTTAAATGCAAAGATGCCATTAGTAGTGTAAGAAATGAACATTACAAGCATTTGAAAAAGAACACATCTGCAGCAATGGATTTAATCTTTAAAGCTGAGAGTTATATAAATGCTGTACAAAAAGAATATGTAAACACGGCGGAGAAATTGTTAAAGGCAAAACAAAAAGAGCTTCTAGGTGAATCATAATAACAGTTACTTTTTTATTCAAAATGTTTCATCTTTCACTTATTTTAGTGATTCGAAACTGAAATAAAATGTAAGTGTATAATAAACTTCATTTATTAGTAATATTATTATCTGTGTTTTTTAAACTATTAATATAGGGTAATTATTTGTACATTACCACATAATTGATTAAGGCAACATTAATGGTTACAGACAATAGGTAGTTTATATAAATGTTCTATAAATCATTTCACAATTAAATTTATTTATCGCATAAAAGGTATCGTGTCGTTTTATGACATTTATAAAAAATTAACGGTAATTTTTGGAAAATTATCCATGCAGTTATTTACAGTCATTACTTTTTTTGATATAGTCCAAAAGCGCTTTACAAAGAGTTTTTGCACCAGTTTCTAATATTTCTTTTTTATGAAAACCTATACTAAGTCGTATAAAATTATGAGATTTTCCTAAATAAGAGAATCGCACTCCTGGTATGGCAGATACTTTATATTCTTCTTGACACCACTTAATAAAATCACTGCCATTTATTCCTGCAAGCAAATTGACTTTTTATTTAGCTTTTACTACAACAAATAATTTTATATGAAAAATATATAATACTACCTAGGGAAAGATGAATCCACACAAAATAACCACCTTGCGGTCTCTGATATGAACAGCATTCTGGTAAATGGTGGTCCAGTACATTACATAATACCGATAATCGTTCCTATGCAAAATATATTTATTTATATGTCCTACTTTTGTGTATCTATTTTTCTAAATATATTTTAATATTTATACAAATTTATATTTTCGTAACTGTATTCTCCAAATTGGAATAATAATAATTTTCGCATTAAATAATTTAGAGTTTAATAAACATACCTTATATATTTGAGTAAGTTTATCGAGATAGTTATCTTGACTGTTTAAATGTAGTAAACTCGTGATAACACCGGAAACGTAATGATTAACTGCACCACCGCTACATAAGATTCCTCTGTAAAATATGAGTCTATAAAAATCTAAACAATGGTATGTAGTAATAATTAAAAAAAAAAATTTGTAATTTTTATTCTTAAAATATAATACCTGCTGATGTTAACATTTGATGACATGAAGAGTATAATGGAAAGCAAACTTTATACTTACGAGGACTTAACAATTTTGGCAATACGTGCGCTACATTCGATCCAACCGAAACGAATTGCGGGAGAAAGAATTTTTGAAAATGATCCGTTCGATACAACATTGCCACCTTTGTATTTAGAATCCGTTGGATCGTCGTAAAAAAATAATCGATGCGGTGGAAACCCGTCTCCGTAATATAACAAATTATATACGTCGTCGCAGACAATCATTATGGAATTTTTACGCGCTATTTCAACAAGACGTATGCAACTCGCTATTGAAAAAGATAATGGATCATGAATTTTGTAAATATGTGAGAGACTGATAAAATATATAATTTGTAGTTTACCAGGGGATAAAGTTGTTCCAGTAGGATTATGAAAAGTGGGGATCGTATAAAACATAGCCCAGAATATTTTCTGCTCGTTTATTAAAAAATTACCATTTCGTTTTTCTTCTGTAACTATTTTTTCAAAGGCGTCTAAATCTACCATATCGTTTTTCATTGGTACTATAAACAAAAAAATGTTTTCATTATTTACAAATTTGTCTGTGGTCGCATGGTTAAAAAATTAATCGATGAGAATAAAAAATTTTATTAAAAGAAGCATTAAGTTTGTTTTCACGGTTTAATTTTTATCCTGATCGAAACGTTTCAGAAATTTTAATTGTCACTTTATATAATATACTTCAAAGATTAATACAACTTGAATTACCGATGCTTCTTCAATCTTATAAGTTTGATAAAAAAAATTCATCAATTCGGTACCGATCGATCGACGTTCAATCGTCAAACTTTTATTATCCTTTTAATAGTAAAAAAAAAAGACGTTAAAAATACGTGATATCACCTGTTACTATTTTCATCAATGGAAATTGTTTAAAAGCATCTAAGGCTATCATGTAAGTGACTTCCTCTACGAAAATTACTCCATTTGGCGAAAGAATGGTGTTCAATAAAAGTTGCAGACCATGCGAAGCTCCGCATGTTAATATTAAATTTTCTCTTCTCACAGAATCACCGTAGCGCCTAGTTAAAAATTTCGCCAATTCTTCGCGACACTCCCATAAACCTGCTGTGATACCATATTGAAATAAATAATACTTTCCTTCTTTCTTTTCTTCTTCCTAAAATGAAATATGTTTTCAGTATAGTTATGCAAAATTCTGATTCCGTGACATATAAAATCGTAAAACACAATGAAAAATTTATAATTACTTATAAAATGTTTAATGTGTTAACAAAATCGTAACATAAACTCAAAATAAGATTCCATGTAAAAGTATAATTTCTAAGAGTAAAATAAGAATTCTAATATATATCGGTACGTAGTAAAGAATTTTTAACGAATAATGCACTCTTATTTCTTACCAATCTATGATCTGTTGCCTTTTTTATCATTTCTACGCAATTTTGGAGCAGATCAGGACCGGGAGCACCGACAGATAAATTTATCGCTTCCTCGTTGTAAACATTAAACAGAGAATCTCCGTCAAAAAGATGCCTCAGGTATGGATCATCTATTGTTTCCATGTTCTTTCCAAGAAATCATATCAATAAAGAAGTTGTCAATTCGCTTGAATTGAATAGTAAGGAAATAACTGAATAATACTTTTATTTTCGACGAATGTCTTTCGTACTTACTGTAAATATCAAATTGTAGCAGAAATGAAAAAAAAGAGTAACACTTATAAATCTTTACAGAATATGACCATCTGTACGTAACTGGCGATAACAGCTAAGCAGACTCGAGAGAAGGAGAAGCTTTAATAAATCGTTCGGTAATCTTTCGTGCGATTTCGTTCATTTACGTCGAACTACGGAGACATGAACATACTACATGTACTATATGTACATACATCAAATGTTCTTGTTAGTGAACAAAGGTCATCAATTGAATTGCTAAAAACTGTTTAGTAAAATGAAAATAAATCATTTTGTCTTAATCTTTATTATTATTTTTTTTTTTTTTGTAATTCTGACATAATAGGGTAATAAAAATAAATGAGCTTGATAAGTAAGGAAACAAACGGTCGGTCTCGTAAGAATGATGATGGTTCTTTATTACAATAATTTCTTTACGATATATAATGATATTATAAAGTTTTATAAGTTCTATGTCCACAACCGAATGGCAAATGCAATTCCTCGCAGCTATTTTATCCCGGCTATCGAACGGTATTGTACAATTTCAAATTCACGCTCGCGGTTTTCTCTATCGATTTTACATGGGATCGTAAAGGCGGGAACAATGGGGGAGAGGAATATGGAAAGACACGTTTTCTCATTTTTTCTTTTTTTTTTTTTTTTTTTTCCATCAGAGAGTATCGAAAATGTACGCGTACACGTTTCTCACGGTACACGCTGATTCGTTCGGCAACGCAATCATTGATACATATATAATATATTACAGAAGAGAAATCAATAACGTAATCATTAATAACGCTTAACGCAATGTACACGATACGTATTGGCTTATAATCGTCAAAAGTAAAAGCATGCATTCTACGTGCAACGAGATTGGAAATCCGTGCGATTTTATTGTCATTGAAAACGTCTTGCGTTGTGGTAAACAATTTTTCACTGAAGCTTGGTCTCATTTTATCACAGAAGCGCGTACATCTTTAATAATTTCATTTTCAATGTTCCGTCACGAATGAGATCGTCAATCTCGCGCACGCTCGTGCATGCCTTTATGCTAATCGAATGCAATGCCTTAAAAGATCCGTTTTGATGTTTTAAAAATTTCGATTAAACACGAACACGTGATACGATTTCCTTAATAACGAAACATGTTCAATCTTTTTTCTTTTTCTCACGCGCTACCTGTACACAACATGGCACGTCCTAATCCTATGATTACACGGCACAGCGCAACCACGTATATAATTCGCATACCGGTACTGTGCCCAGTTATTTTGTTCGTCTGTTTCTATTCCCATTCTCGAAGAGAAAAACAGATACAGGTTACTTAGTTTACTCAAGTACTTTCCATTCTCTACATTCGTAGAATGTCTTACGCACTAACCACTAATCTATGTACACAGACGCGTTCCTATATTAAAAATCGAGATACCTCCGTGCGCTTTGGCCGAGGCCAATTTTATTGGTCCCATGTACAAAAGGCGATGGCATAAAAAAATATAGGGCATCGTTAAACATTTAAGTAGAGCCGCCAGACAAGAATCCCGGGAAGTGGCAGGCATTTTTTATTATTTTTATTTTTCTTCGTTGTCTTCTCAATGCTTCGTTCAGATTCGTTTCGATAAATCTCTGGATTTCGGTCGATCTTCGCGTTGCGACTCGGAAACTTGTTACCGTTTAAGCAGTAAATTAGGACAATTCATTGTACTGTCATAGCTTACTGCGATATATAAAAAGAGAAAGCAAGAGGGGATCGATAAACGATTGAGATGTTTCTTTTAAGTGTCCTCGAGAAATAGTAGAACGTTTCTTATCACAGTCAAGGGCGAACCGCACAGATATTCCGCGCCACGAGGCGGCCTAAATTTCCTCGGATCTTCCGTAATTTCTGAACGGCCCCGCGTGCAACTTTTGACATCTCATTATTCGTACTCGATCGCGCGTAATAGAGATCTTCGCGATCTAAGTGAATTTACGAACGATTTTAGCGCATAAAGTAAAAGGAAAGAGTTGGCAGATATTTGTGGTGATTTCATTCATTTAATACATAAAAATTCACTTTCACGTTTTAAAATAATTCTCTATAATTTAGCATTGCATGCGAATGTAAAACTTTTTAATTCGTAAAAGGAATAAACTAGATAAAAGGATACGACGAATGTAGATCATCAAAGACAGTGTTGAAAGTTGAAGACAAAGATAGGACAGAAACAATTGTTTATGCCATTTACTGCACGACGTTCCTTAATCCTTTAATAGCCTTATAAAAGTGGTAGACAGTACTTTTTTTTTTTTTCTTTATTTACAAGCCACGGTAAATGGCACATTAAGATTATCTTTGCACTACTTGTTCATCGTACGCGCGCGCAACGACAGTTCATGATCCGCGGGACACGCCTCTTTCCTTCGCGGCTATCAACTCGCTGAGAAATTAGCACAGTTTCACGCATTTTACGTCTAATCACAATCAAACACGGCACTTTTGAGCAAAGTGTCCTTTCTAAGTACACTGTGAAGTTTCCTCGAATACGAGGAACCGGATTCGTCCGCGTCCATGCCAATTCATGTTCATTCTTTTACCCATTGCGCTTGAGATCGAATCTCAATTGACAGACGATCGAACGATACCGGTTTTCTGGTTTCATAGTCCTTATTCAATGTTCGATTTAGGAATTCCGAATTCAAACGGTCGTTTCGTTCTTCCTAAGGGGTTTCAGCGGCTGCAATTCCCGTTCCAGGCGATCGAAATCGTTGTAGTACTCGTGGTCAGATTCTTCTTCGGAACTCCTTTGTCTCACTTGAGACCCAAAGGTTCCATTTGTTAAAACCTTTTCAAGGTCAGGTGTGGGAATACCCAAAGTTTGCGGGGTTAATGGTCCGTCGTCCTGGGACATTATGTACTCGGGATTATCCAGCGACGTTTTCCCTTGGATGGTCAGAAATTCGGGGTATTTTCGGTAACCGTTGTTGACTCGCTTTGGTTCTATTTCTAGAAACAGTAATGCAACGTGACAATTGTTTCAACGTAAATAAATGCGTCGTAAATTGCATCAGAAATTTTAAGCGTTTTCGTCGCTTAAATATTTGAAATAATTTTTGGAAAATTGTTTCAGACTTACCCGTAGGTTTCGAGTCACCTATGAGATCCATGTACTGCGTCGTATTCGTCGGCAATTGCGGCGATGGCATCAAATAATCGTCTTCGTCTAATGGCAAGTCCAGCTTTAGATTACCTACTTGTGCCTGCTGATGCGCGGAGTTTACTTCACCGTCGAAACAATCGTCTGTCACGTCACAATCTACGCAAAGAACAACGAATTTCATTATAAGATGATAAGAAAGGAATGAAAAGAGTTTTCTAAGCTTCAAAATTGAAGTCGAACAACAAGAATTATAAACATTATGATTCAACTCACCTCTGACACCGATCATTTTCAACGGATCTGAACAATATCTCGAAGTGGTGGTATCCGATCCTACAACGTGTCCGCAATGACCGTTTGAAGGCACGTAATGCGCGTGTTGACCGGAATTTCCTGGTTCGTGCGATGCATTTCCGTTTCTGTGATTCACGCCGTACCTCAACAATTCTCTGTCCCAATTTTGTTGATTCTGAGGCGTGGGAGAGTCTGCGGCTAATGGCTTTCCATTTGGCCAGCAAGTTTTTACGGGTGTGTTTGGCGGAGAGCCGGAAGTACTGGATGCTGAAAGTCCTGGAGGAATCGGAGCCCTAGATTTCGGTTGAAGATACTCGTCGGCGTCTACCAGAGCCTCAGGACCATCCATGGCTGATGCAAGATTCCGTATCATCTCCTTTTCGTCCTGAGCACACAAAAATCGTAACTTTACTATCGTTCCGGTAAACAGTTACAATTATTTAAAATTAAGCGTTCGTTTGGAAATTTAATTACTATAATTTTTATGAAAAATCGTAATGCGCAAATTAATTTTACCAACCTGCAGTGTATACGAAGGTAACCTCATGTATTTGTCGCCCTTGATAGCAAGATATCGGCCAGGATCTCTCGACATTTTCGCGAAGTCTTCCGCCAGCTCTTTGAAACTAGGCCTGGACTCGGCATCCAACATCCAACACTTGATCATGATCATATACACATCGATCGTGCAGATTGCCGGTTGTGGTAACCTTTCACCTTTCTCCAACAATTCTGGCACGTTTCGAGCAGGCACATTCTCGTATGGTCTACCACCGTAAGTGAGTACCTCCCAGATAGTTACACCAAATGCCCAAACGTCGGATTTGTGGGTGAACACTCGATGTTGAATGCACTCCAGAGCCAGCCACTTGATCGGCATTTTACCGCCAGCAGCCTTGTACTGTTCTTCGTTGATGTCCAAGAGCTTGGCTAATCCGAAATCGGTGATCTTAACGCAGTTAGGCGTTTGCACGAGAACGTTTCGAGCCGCGAGATCTCGATGAACCAATCTTCTCTCTTCCAAGTAGGCCATTCCTCTGGCGATTTGTGTGCACCAGTTTAGCAAGGCTTTCGAACCTATTTTATCCTTGAATCTTCGAACGAAATCGAGCAAACAGCCCAGAGGCATCAATTGGGTTACGAGCATCATTTGCGACGTCATGCAAACGGCCAACAATTGAAGCAAGTTCGGATGTTCCACGCTGGCCATGATGTATGCCTCGTCGAGGAATTCTTTTGAAGTATTCGCTCCTGTCCCATCGTGCAGAACCTTTATAGCTACTGGAATCTTCACGTTTTCCCCTTCCGGTACCCAAACACCCTTGTAAACGTTTCCGAAAGCGCCATAACCGAGAATTCCACCTTTTCTCATTTCTTCCTCCTTAATGATGCGTAATTTTGCTAGATTTGGTTTCACACCAGTTGGACGAAGGGGCTCGTTGTCATCCAAGCCAGTCAATGCCATTGTCATCTTCACGGTGTTCTCCTTTGCTTTTGCTCGTACACGCCAGAAGTACATGATTATTGCCGCAACTACGAGGAACGCTAGAGCGAATACCGCGACACCCGCCAAGATGGCTGGTTGGAGTTCGTTTTCTAATTGGAATCCGAGACCGACGGTTTCCAGTGAACAGTACGGCTCGCTGTCTTGAGGGAAGATTTTGTGCGGATACTCGGGAGGACAAATTTCCGTGCAGTTGAAGGTCGTGGTGTTTCCGTCTATAACTTCATCCTGAAATAAGGAAATCATTTTTAAGCGTGGTGGCCAAAAGTACGAGATTTTTCTGTGATCAATTACAAATTTACAAAATTACATTATACTTCATGGAATTTTTCACCTAACTTTTTATATAAAAATTATTATACTCAATTTACACGAAATATTTCAAAGTTCAAAGGATCAATTACAAATATTACAATGAAAATTAAAATTGATGCTTTCTATATTTAAACATTTTCTGTAAATTAATATATTACGTACAATGTAGATCTTGTAGTTCCGACATTTGTAACATTGATTTGGGCCCGATCCGAAGCACCCTCGACATTCGCTGAAGCACGGTATACAAAGTTGAGTATCGGCATCCGCAAAGTGATCCGCTGGACACTCATCTTCGCATTGTTCACCCCTTTTGTACTTTGTACATTCTTGGCACACGTGTTCATGAAAACCATATCCCGTGCATTTTTTGCAGCGAGGGTGACATTTCCGACAAACGGCCTTCCCTGCGAGAGGTTTAAGAGCTCCTTGTTCTTGAGGACTCACCCATTCGTAATAAAGTCCTTTAACATACAAATACTCGTATTATATTTTTTCTCGATTTGCTGAATTTTATTGTGAAAAATATAAAAGTATTTTTCAGTCGTAGTATAAAACAATATAAGCGTAGCAAAGAAATTTGTAAATTATAAAATCTACGTAATTGGTATTGTAAATTTAATACAATAAATTTAATACAAATACAGTAAAACATATATCTATTCAGCTTTATCTTCATTTATTTAAAATTCGATGTTTAAAATTGAGAATCATTAATTGGATTCTATAGGCTTGCACGAGATTATAACTAGATTGAAATACTTTTAAAAACTCTGAAGTAGCATCATATTTATTATTAAAATTTCATACGTATTAAAAACACTAAATTCATTTCTACAGTTACGCTCAACAATAACGAAACACTCTGTATCGTAGAATTTTATATAAATCTGTACTAAAAAATCAAATTACAATTTCAAACGTATAGTTGCACTATAATTTCAGCTCGACAAAAAACTGGTTCTTTACGAAACGAAATAAATGCCAGATCACCTACCGTCAGGACAGGGTTCTCTTTTTTGCAGACATCCTTCAGGTACATGACCATTCATGATCGCCTTATCGCAACTGTGGCATCCATTAGGGCCTATGTTGTTTTCAGGTCCATCGCAGCCACCCACGCAGTTCTCGTGACAATCTTTGCACTGACCGTTGTCGTCATACTTCGAGGATGGACACTTTGGCACGCAGAATGGGCCGTCTTGTTTGTGTTTGCATTTCGTGCAATGCTCTGCATTCGGCCCCGTACAAGAACCATCGCATTCCTCGTGGCACAACTTGCAGGTCTTCTCGTCCGCCTGATAAATTCTAGAAAATGGTATGAAAACGGTTATCTTCTTTCTGGTGAACGTACAGTGTAGGCGAGAGCAGAGCAACACGTAAAAAAAAGGGCAAAAGCGTGTGCACGCGATGCAGAAAGCTAAAGCCTTCTCAGGTATTTGCAGTTTACCTTCGATCCACAATCTGAGGTAGGCAAATTTAACATACAGAAGTAACGTGTGTTATTTATATTACGATACGATTCATACGATTTTATGGAGTATTTCGAGCAAGTTCGAGCTGATCCTTACCCTGGTGCGGTACAGTCTTGAAGACAATCGTTCCCTAAAATGAAGTTTTTGCAGGATAAGCATTGTGCCGGACCGGGCCCCCAACAACCTTCGTCTGAACACTGTTCGTCGCATACTAGTCCATCTTTTACTGTAATTGTAGAATGTATTTATATAATATTTGTTAGTTCTTTGCATTATTGGTATTATCTTTTAAACTCAAATTCCTTAGCTATTAACTTTTTGATTTTTAATTGAAAGAATAAAGTGACAAAAGAATAGGAGTCAATATATAATCATTACACTTACTGCATTCGCTTTCGTTCCGATTATTCGACAGCAAACTCTCATGCTCCGACGACTTCTTGACCCTGGTCCAATTGATGCTTTGCGCGTAACACAGATTCTTATTCTCCAAAATAGCTATCGAGCCGGAATAAATTTTCTTAAGGGAGCTAAGACCGAACGACACCAACGACGTTTTCACAATGTACAACGATGCAAAGTATTCGGTCAGGGTTCTTCCGCCTATCACCTCAAGATTCCGGAAATACGATAAATTCTTGAAGTCCTTGTGATCCCCTTGGATGTTCAAAAACCCACTGATCTCCTTCAACGTGCTGAACACCTCCAATTTATCCGGATGCATTTTCTCGTATCGTTTTCCGAAACTGAAGTTCGGAAAGACGTGTTGAAATCCTTGAAAGCTTTGGTCCAAAATCGTGATCGAACCCTCGATGATGGTGCAGTCCTTGAAGTTGTCGATGTTACCGGAATGTACTTTCTCAACACCTTTGCAGGTTTTTGGGCAGGGACCGTCGCAGGGCACGCATTCTCCGTTCAATGCTTTCTTCTTTGGTGGACAGGATCTGACGCAAGCTCCATTGTCTTTCAGAAGGTGCTCGGGACACCTTCTCACACAGGTTGCACCATACGCGTACTTCCCGTCAGGATTAGCCTCCCACGAGTACGTCGTAGGATTGTACCTGAAACGATCGTCATAATCCTTACGGTGCCTGAGTCGTAAAGCTTGGGGAAGTTTCGAACTTCCAGCGTATATTCCTTACACGATTCCGTAGAGGGAAATTGATATTGGTAAGCGGGAAAGATTTATCGATAATAAGGATACTGTTGTGAAACGCCTTACGGTGTTCGAAACGCGAAGTAAGTCCGAGTAATGCGCGGACATCGACGTTGCTTTGATAGACCATTCCTACGTTCTCAATTTTTTTTATTACTCGTTCGGGTATAGTCCATCAAGTATTATATTATTGCGCTTCGATTTTATGCACGAACCGTTAGAAAGGAATATAAGCCGATTCTGTACGCGACAATATTGCTTCGTACGATTTTCTTGGCTTCAAAAAGTCAACTGTTGATCACTAGCGACGATTAATTTGTAACGAGAGTTACGAGATGCAAAGTTCGATACACGTTTTTAATTTGAGATACAAAGTTCTGAATATGAAGTCCAGTTACATGTGTATCGTGTCGAATATTGTGCAATTCAGTTTTTATTTGGTTCTTAAGATAAGTATTGAGTATCATTAAGTAAGAGGTGTTACACGCTTAAAATACTAAATAGACTTTGTCGTTTTCTCAAGTTGTAAATTTGTTAATATCCTTAGATGTTATTTTAACTAAAAAATTGCAGATGTTTCATCTGCATTGTTACTTCGATGCGGTACAGTATTACAAAAAATGGACCAATCGGTTTTTAATCGAGTTTGAGACGCGAACGTGTCCCAATTTCGAGGTCATCCGCAAAGAAGATGCAACAATTTAGCTTATAACGAGATACGGATCGGTCTACTTACTTTTGCATGGGCGGACATTCCTGCGTGCATACACCGTCGTCGAAGAAGTTCTTGCAGGCGATGCAGTCGCTCTGTTTCGGACCTGTGCAGCCACCGGCGCAAAAAAGATGGCAACACTCCCGTGGATTGGGCCCGAAGCACCTGCCCTGCCAGCACTGAGGCGAACAGTTCGTCTTCGAGTACTTCTGACAGTTCTCAGGCCCCTCGCCCCAGCAGCCTTGCTCGCAGCTCTTATCGCATGGCGGACAGGCGCGTTCTGGCGACGTGAAATTGTACACGTAGACGTACTTTCCACTTTGGCTGGTGATTATTTCGTCCCAGTTGATCGTGCGGATGTGGCACAGGTTGTAGTTGTTGTACATGCCCACGCTGCCGTTGAGGATATCTGCAGACGACACGCGTGATTTAGTTACGGCGGAGCATGCCATTGGGAATTCAGGTTTGTTAATAGGAAGAAGAAGAAGAATTGTACTGTAAGTTGAATTTATTCGAATTCTAGTTCAAGGTGTGCATTTGAAATCGAAAGATTAGTGAAATGAAAGATTGTTTTAAAGCGATACACGATAAATTTGTAAAATTGTTGAACACGGTGCGAGGAATGTGTAAAATTAATTATAGACAAACATTTTAGGACAACGCGGACAGGTATTATTAAAAAGAAAAAAAAAAAAAATCAAGAATATTCGCTTACCTCTGAGAACCGGCATCTCCAAGTTCTGCATCTGACACATCGTAACGAACAGCGCGAACTCGTCGTCGTGTATGTTGAGCTTGAAGAGTGTTCGGCCGCGTATGATCTGCAACCGCGGTAAAATGATCTTCCGGACGTCCACGTGGCTGATGAGCACGTAACCGGTGACCTCTCGTATATATTGGAGAAAGCTGAGGTCGAATGTCTCGTTCTGGAGCCATGTGATCTCCAGGTTGCCGTCGACATAAGTACAGTTGGTGTACCGGTCTCGAAGATTCCGGTAGTGATGTTGCTTGTTGGACGGAACGGAGAGGCGGCCATTGGTTCCGATACAAACTGTAACAAAAACAGAAATATTTAGTACGGATTCATACAAAAAAAGCAAAATCTATGATTTACAATTATTGGATCTTCGGTTAGAACAAGTAGTACCTGTGCACGATAGTTTTATGTTGCAAAAATAATTTTTAGTTCGATCGAAACATCTGAACCGAATTAACCGATATACTTGTATTCGCATAGTTTCTCAGATTGCACGTTGAGCATTTACGAAACGTTCCCAACCACATGGTTAAAAGGTTAACATTCTTCGTGTTCCAGCGTTTATACGCGGTTGAACAAGATACTTAAATGTCATTGTTCGAGAAGTACATGTAAAATGCAATAAAGCTTGTTCGATTTCTGTGTGGCAGGACTATTGATCCAGCTGCGGTGACATTTCGTAAATGACTGAGATATACAGACTGGTCACACGACTTCCGTACGTCGGCAACCCTCTCCGTTCATAGAATCACCGAGTGGAACGGGCTGAGGTCGCCACCCACATCGTCGAAAGCGCTTCTCCGATCTATAGATAGCTTTCTAAGCTTTGAAAGCGTGCCGTGCCAGTGGGCGAACCACTTCCATAACACCTAACACGCGAGTACACGCGCCTGATTTCGTTGTGCAACCACCGTACCTATCAAAGATTCTGCATCGAAATGCCTTGTGGCCATGCTTCGTCTATCGATAATGTACATACATACATACGTATGATTTCAAAGAATCATGAGGATATATTTTAAAAACTATTAATACCGATTATTAATTTTCATTTCAACTTTATGACAACTGCTATCCGAAAGAGGGATGAAAAGAAACATTTTTTCTAAATTCCATCGCTTCTTCCACAATCCAGCATACGTATACGGGATTCTAATTGTAAAAAAAAAGTTTAAGACTGTACACCGTGAAAATTAATTTTGGTTATACGTTAACTCTTTTTAACCGGTACCACACACCCTTAATATCTGAAATTTTTTCCTTAGCACCCGTCCCCCCAGAATTAAACTTAACAGGACCCGAATATTTCCCAAACCCGCCTATCGAAAAAACCTTAATAACCTCAATTATGATCCACGCCACCGAATGCGGTCAATATCAACGCAATATCATTCATAGCTTCGCTAATAACCGGAACATGGATCGGCATCAGGTCAGACCCGCTCACACCCCTGGCAAAAACGATCGCCGATGATCGACAGACGTCCGAACGCAGGCCGTCCTCTCTTTCAGACTTCTTCATCTGTTTACGTCTTCGTCTCGACGTGGTAAGAGATTCGGTTCGGGACCGACACAGAATCGTACCGTCGCCCGCGTCGCGGCGCATACTCGCACGTACCGGGCCCGTCTTTGGGAATTCGGTTTTGCTGCGTAACGCGGATCGCAAACGAACGCGACGCTGCGTTCCACTAGCGGTCTTAATCTGGCCGGCCGATCGGAATCATGCGAAAATAATTGCGCAACGACATCCTTCTTGCGCATCTCGACGGCCACCGCGCTCAGAAGAAGACCAGACGCGTAGCACACGGTGCGTCATTGAGCGAGCACAAGGAACCGAAGGACGGAGGCTGAGGAACAGAGCCGAAGGAAGAAGCGTTGGGACGGAGAAACAACCGGGCCCTGGTATTTCATACCGACCAGATGCTGCGACGTAGCCCGTGGAAGACGAATGCAGAACGTGCGTACCGGACCACGGCGCCACGAACTTCGAGAATGCGGATCGACCGTGGATCTGCATCGCTCCGGGATTCTCGTCGGCCGGTAAGCCTTGCGGCCCCCTCGGATGCGTTTTCTGCGCTTCGACCGCTGGGAAGATTAATGTCCTAATCGTTGTGGAAGATAAGAAACGGTCCAGATTTTTTTGCGCAACAGACATGAGGCCTAGCCCACTGATTGCGACGTCGTGAGGCATGTTACCTTGTGCAAGAAGTTCATTAGGGTTATTAAATTTGTCGGCGTTCGCTGATGCTATCCTGTCACAGCGTTTTGCGGCTCGTTAGAGGGTTTTGGTGAATGGTACTGTGGACGTGAGGCACAGGGACAATGTTTTGTCTTGAATATGTGGACGAATGTATGGTTCCTGAGCGTGTGAACTTTTGGACGAGACATTTATAAACTTAGGTTTATAAGTTTAGCTCAAGAATGGAGACTTAAATGCTTGAAGTTATATAACTAATATACACTGTTATCTGTGTTAGGATTCATAAGTTCCATTGACAAATATTTGCAGGGACTCTTTCCTTGCACTTGATTTTGATAAAGATGGTCTCCATGAATTTTGTTTTACATTCCATACGACATGACCATTGTAAGCTATTATGTCCGCTATTACCGTTACCGTATACGCTGTATACTTAACGCGAGCATAATTCACTGTTATCGATGATACCATGACTAAAGAATGGAAAATATTTATGGTATATAAGCTATCATAAGATGGTTGAGCAATACTAAAAATTACAACGTTCAAAATCGTTAAAAAAAGCGAGCAACAAAATTTTATATCCTGGATCTAAAAAGACCCGCCGATGGCCGCGCGAGTGTTAAAAGTGTTGATATAAAATAGATCATTTTTTCCACGTACACGATTAGAGTTTCGTTTCAAACAGTCTAGGATCGCATCAAATGTTCCTTCCGTTCACCAAAGATCGATTCACATCTATGAACCGCCAGTTTCTTCGAAAATACATTCTCGTTCACATACCAATGGACTAATTAGCGACATTTGCGCGTGCATAACGTTATTGGTACGATTGCTAGCCGCGACGCTGATTGCATTCGCATAGCACAAGACTCGGCTGCGTGTAAAACTAGTCGAAGGGCGACTTCCGCTAACCGGAGGCGCCGTCGGTTTCCTTTTCAGGCAACGCCACGCTCTGAACTCTCGTACATCTCCCCGACTCGTTTCTCCGTCTGTTCGTTTGCTATTTTACAACAGAATCGTTCCTTTCCTCTTGTGTGCTTCCCTTTTATATTCTGCTTAACGCGCGCACCTCTTCGTTCCACTTTGCTCCGTGACGAGCAAAATGGCCATACGATGGAAATTCAACGGGAGAAGGAATATAAGGAGCACTGGTTCCGAACCCTCCGGGGACGTGTCGATCCCGTTCCTCTTCTTCTCCCCGCGTTTCTTCGGAACTTTTCATCGGCGCCGTGCGCTCACGCTCCACGCTTCAGGCCGCGGACTCAGCTCGATTTCTGAGAACCGTGTAAACTGTTCGATCGAGTGTTTGATCGCCTNAAAAAGAAAAAAAAAAAAAATCAAGAATATTCGCTTACCTCTGAGAACCGGCATCTCCAAGTTCTGCATCTGACACATCGTAACGAACAGCGCGAACTCGTCGTCGTGTATGTTGAGCTTGAAGAGTGTTCGGCCGCGTATGATCTGCAACCGCGGTAAAATGATCTTCCGGACGTCCACGTGGCTGATGAGCACGTAACCGGTGACCTCTCGTATATATTGGAGAAAGCTGAGGTCGAATGTCTCGTTCTGGAGCCATGTGATCTCCAGGTTGCCGTCGACATAAGTACAGTTGGTGTACCGGTCTCGAAGATTCCGGTAGTGATGTTGCTTGTTGGACGGAACGGAGAGGCGGCCATTGGTTCCGATACAAACTGTAACAAAAACAGAAATATTTAGTACGGATTCGTACAAAAAAAGCAAAATCTATGATTTACAATTATTGGATCTTCGGTTAGAACAAGTAGTACCTGTGCACGATAGTTTTATGTTGCAAAAATAATTTTTAGTTCGATCGAAACATCTGAACCGAATTAACCGATATACTTGTATTCGCATAGTTTCTCAGATTGCACGTTGAGCATTTACGAAACGTTCCCAACCACATGGTTAAAAGGTTAACATTCTTCGTGTTCCAGCGTTTATACGCGGTTGAACAAGATACTTAAATGTCATTGTTCGAGAAGTACATGTAAAATGCAATAAAGCTTGTTCGATTTCTGTGTGGCAGGACTATTGATCCAGCTGCGGTGACATTTCGTAAATGACTGAGATATACAGACTGGTCACACGACTTCCGTACGTCGGCAACCCTCTCCGTTCATAGAATCACCGAGTGGAACGGGCTGAGGTCGCCACCCACATCGTCGAAAGCGCTTCTCCGATCTATAGATAGCTTTCTAAGCTTTGAAAGCGTGCCGTGCCAGTGGGCGAACCACTTCCATAACACCTAACACGCGAGTACACGCGCCTGATTTCGTTGTGCAACCACCGTACCTATCAAAGATTCTGCATCGAAATGCCTTGTGGCCATGCTTCGTCTATCGATAATGTACATACATACATACGTATGATTTCAAAGAATCATGAGGATATATTTTAAAAACTATTAATACCGATTATTAATTTTCATTTCAACTTTATGACAACTGCTATCCGAAAGAGGGATGAAAAGAAACATTTTTTCTAAATTCCATCGCTTCTTCCACAATCCAGCATACGTATACGGGATTCTAATTGTAAAAAAAAAGTTTAAGACTGTACACCGTGAAAATTAATTTTGGTTATACGTTAACTCTTTTTAACCGGTACCACACACCCTTAATATCTGAAATTTTTTCCTTAGCACCCGTCCCCCCAGAATTAAACTTAACAGGACCCGAATATTTCCCAAACCCGCCTATCGAAAAAACCTTAATAACCTCAATTATGATCCACGCCACCGAATGCGGTCAATATCAACGCAATATCATTCATAGCTTCGCTAATAACCGGAACATGGATCGGCATCAGGTCAGACCCGCTCACACCCCTGGCAAAAACGATCGCCGATGATCGACAGACGTCCGAACGCAGGCCGTCCTCTCTTTCAGACTTCTTCATCTGTTTACGTCTTCGTCTCGACGTGGTAAGAGATTCGGTTCGGGACCGACACAGAATCGTACCGTCGCCCGCGTCGCGGCGCATACTCGCACGTACCGGGCCCGTCTTTGGGAATTCGGTTTTGCTGCGTAACGCGGATCGCAAACGAACGCGACGCTGCGTTCCACTAGCGGTCTTAATCTGGCCGGCCGATCGGAATCATGCGAAAATAATTGCGCAACGACATCCTTCTTGCGCATCTCGACGGCCACCGCGCTCAGAAGAAGACCAGACGCGTAGCACACGGTGCGTCATTGAGCGAGCACAAGGAACCGAAGGACGGAGGCTGAGGAACAGAGCCGAAGGAAGAAGCGTTGGGACGGAGAAACAACCGGGCCCTGGTATTTCATACCGACCAGATGCTGCGACGTAGCCCGTGGAAGACGAATGCAGAACGTGCGTACCGGACCACGGCGCCACGAACTTCGAGAATGCGGATCGACCGTGGATCTGCATCGCTCCGGGATTCTCGTCGGCCGGTAAGCCTTGCGGCCCCCTCGGATGCGTTTTCTGCGCTTCGACCGCTGGGAAGATTAATGTCCTAATCGTTGTGGAAGATAAGAAACGGTCCAGATTTTTTTGCGCAACAGACATGAGGCCTAGCTCACTGATTGCGACGTCGTGAGGCATGTTACCTTGTGCAAGAAGTTCATTAGGGTTATTAAATTTGTCGGCGTTCGCTGATGCTATCCTGTCACAGCGTTTTGCGGCTCGTTAGAGGGTTTTGGTGAATGGTACTGTGGACGTGAGGCACAGGGACAATGTTTTGTCTTGAATATGTGGACGAATGTATGGTTCCTGAGCGTGTGAACTTTTGGACGAGACATTTATAAACTTAGGTTTATAAGTTTAGCTCAAGAATGGAGACTTAAATGCTTGAAGTTATATAACTAATATACACTGTTATCTGTGTTAGGATTCNTTTTTCTTATTTTTTATTAAGCCTCGATTTATGTATACACTAAATCTCCAGTTCTCACCTCGTATATGATTTATATACATACGAGGTGAGTACTGGAGATTTAGTTGCACTTTCTGCGGGAATTTATGACTGCACCAACGCGGGATGCTTTAAGTAGGTTACAAAGATATCAGGAAATTAAATGTACGTGTGCTTTTGCTTCGGAAATTCTTTTAAGTGCTACGTTTATTCTTTTTCTTTTTGTTGCTATATACGCGGAGAGGTCTACTTGTTTAAATACGTAGGCATTGAACTTCTTTTCAAACCTCAAGCCTACCAGCAAATCTATCAAATAGCAAGTTTAAACTTGTGTTATCTATACCTTGACTAAAATCAATCACGGACGAAATGTTTAGTTTCGTCTTTAATAATATTCGCCATTAGCCAAGCTGTACCAACGAACGATACGAAACACACAAACTACGCACTCTCTAAATATCACAAAAATCACTTTTACGATAAAACTTTTCAACAGTCTGCTCTTAGAATCCAAAGTAACTCCGAAAAGCCACAAGTCCTCGTAAAAAATCTTTAAGGCAACGCATCTCTTCCCACTTTTGCCCACGCATCGGTAGCGTTGGAGGATCCAGAAGTAGCGCGAGCTTTCACGAGGTTTCGAGGTAACTGAATTACGAGGCAGCCGATGCAACCGCGACGCGTCGGTGGTTCCCGTGGCGCGTCAAACAAAAAGTTACGACGACGTTGCGATAGAAAGAAAGAAAGAAAGAAAGAAAAAAAAAACGAGAAAAGAAAAAAGAAAGAGCGCGCGAGATAACCGAACGAATGGTCGGAACCGTTTAGTCGGGGGAGAAAAGTGGCAGTTGGAGCGGTGAAGAAGTGTCGGTCGAGGTCGACCGGGCAACACGTTCTCCCTCGTTTTCGAACGAGGGGCTCTGGCCACGAAATTCATCGGCGAATTTTGGGCCCTGTGGGGCTGCGGAAACGTGGCAATTATCTTCGACAACGGGGTTACGAAAATTACCGGGCTAACTCCTCGGTCGGGATTAAAATTCTCCTAAATTTACGACGCCTGCACGCTTCTGAAAGACAATGGCGACGTATCGATTACGGGGTAGAGGGCGCGAATTCTCCTGTTGTTCGCCAATTATCTTCAGCGGGTTCTAGGAATCCGCTTGTCAGAGTGCTGGGTTTCACGCGTCACGCGTGTCTAAGTTGACGCTTATGCAAGTAGAATTGGTGATATTAATAATGTTTTTTTTCTTTTTTCTTTAAGTTCTTTTTTATAGAGTTTCAGGGTTGGATTTTAAATGGCAATTCTGTGAAAAGTTTGGAGTGTATATTGAATATATTCGATTGCAATTTATGATCGTTATTGGAAATATAAATTTTCTGAACCGTTTCAATTTATTTGAGTACGTTTTATATCATATTATTTATGTTAAGGTAAAAAGTTGGTCGATGCCACGGTAAATTGTTGCGGCGTTTCTTTTACAAAGTAGGTAATCAAGCACAAGGATGTGAGAGTCAGGTATAACGGGTAATTTAAGGATTGTCGTGCTCTCTTTTTTATGTAATACGTGATCGTAATTTATCTGGCGGTGTAAGATGGAGTTATTTCCAAGAATTTAAGGAGGAACAGGTAACGCAGAATGTATAATTTCAAATTATTTGCATTTTATCGCTCGAGATACGAAGTATATTGTTTTCCAATTGGTACGTTTTAATTTAATTGAAATAACCGATTAAATTGTAAACCAAGATTTACATTAATTCTCAACCTTATTTCAAGTGTTATGAAACAACGAAGCGTCCAAAAGAGTGTTAAAAAGAGTGTCCAACGGTGTGTTAAAAATATTCATCTTGTACCACCAAAATTTTTTCCATCTTCGACGCAAGTCATTTTAAAAGCTTAATTTTAATTTTCAGGATTAACGACTCGGGTCCTCTGTTCTCGTTCGATTCTTCATTTACAAGTTTCAAGACCTCCCTCGGCAGACTGATCGGCGCTCGGATCACGCAAACGAGCTACAACGATGTTTCACCGATGCATAATGTATCATCGGCGGATCACCGTCGATGACGACCGACCGGAGAGGATCGCCGGGGAAGAAAGCCATCGCCACGTGGACTCGCCAATGAGTGAAGCAGGCTGCAAAAAGCTTTAGGAGCAAACCATCAGCGGGTAGGAGAGGAAAGACAAGCAGAAGGAGACACAGAGATGGCGGGTGAACGAGCTGACGACGTCGGACGGCGGTGAAACCGAAATCCCGTGGCGAATGCTTCTTTCGTGGGGTGCAAGAGCTGTGCGCTCACCGTGGGCTCGGCGACCACCTTCTAGGAGGCGAGCGTCGATTTTTATGCGCCACTTTAGGATGCCATTAAAGGGCCAAAGTAATACGAAATAACCACACGTCGATGGCAGCGGTGGCGGCGGCGCCGCCGTTTATTTCGCCTCGTAAACATCGATACGCGCCGTGCAGCCTCTTCTCGATTCCTCCCTGCCGATTCGGCATCTCTTCGCGCTTGCTGGCCCTACGGCTAACCTATTCCGACGGAGTAAAGACCGGGTATCGTAAACGCGCGAAATAACCATCGGGGCTCTGGTTCCTTCCGAGGCGGGCCAAAGGAAAAGAAAAAGAAAAATCGGTGGTGAGAAGAGACGCCAGAAAGGAGGACGAGCACGATGTAGGAGGGGAGGATGGGAGACGGCTGGTTGGACTGGAAGCTCGAAGGGGAAACAATAATTTAGGAACACCGGTCCGGGCGAGAGGCCGAACGCCAAGGAACAATGGGCTCCTTCCACCTCGAAGGTGAAGCTCGTCGTACCGCACCGAACACCGAGACACTGATTCTCTAATAAAAGTCACCATGTAAACACGAGTTTGCCATCCTCCGGTCTGCTCGGGAAGCGTTACGAGCGCTGACTCCTGACACCGGCCACGGGGGTTGTATAAAGGATATCCGCTTTGTTGCCGCTTTATTCGACTTTCTGTTGCGCGAGAATTAATGCGTACGCTGGTGGCGATTCTTTGTTCGATACTGGAATGGTTTATACGAACGACCCAAGGATATTTTTGTAAGGGGCTGTGGGATTTTTGGGTGTGAGCGATGGAAGGTGCGGACGAGGAGTGCGATGACACATTTGACTGGGAGGTGAATCGGTATTGCGATAGAGTGTTACGAGATATAAAAATTAATCGGGGAGAAAATTTTTTTCAAAAATTCCCCAACTTAATGTACGTTTTAATTAAAACTTTGCACCCAATTTGGTATTAAATAAATTAAATCGAACAGCGTTTAAGAGGTCTCATATACATGTAAATTGCAACGCTGATGTATAATCGAAAGGCACTGCAATTTATTACGTGCGACGTGCTGAAGCGACGCATCAAGCTGGAAGAATCAATAAAACCATAACTAACCAGACCAGAAAGTGAACCTATTAACACTATGTTTGAACGTTATATAAGCCCTGATGTATGTTTCACGATGTTAATTATCGAACAGTTAACCAAAAAAAAAAAAAAAAAAGAATAACCGGTTAGAATTTCTAATGTCGCGTCGTCGGATTAAAACAAAACGCGAGATTAAAAGGAGCGTTCAGCTCCCGGGGTTTCTCTACCGGCGACAAGAACAAGTTTACTTAAGCGAAAAGCAATTAATCATCGATACAAGTTCCCGGTTTGCGTGTAATACCCCGTTCACCGCGAACGCGTTCGAATCCGCTCGCAAAAAGCCGATGGTTTCGCCATGAAAAAAAAAAAAGCAAATAAAACAGAAACAAAACGCTCGGACTCCGCGGCCTGATACATATTTATGCAGCCCGGAGCTCCATTACCGAGCCACACTTCTGAATATTACTTTTCGAACAAACACGCTACGCTCGAGGAATAATATAACACCTTGGGATCCCGAGCGATCTTCTCCTCGCCGGTGCTAACCGCATTTTCTACCGCATGCTTCTTCTCCGCTCGCGCGCAAAACCGACCGCGATTTAAATAACTTTTGTCCCGCTTGGTGCTCGACCGTTCGAGAAAAGCAAACACGTCGATTGTTCGTTTCGCGATAAGGGAAATCGAGCGATCCCGTAAGAACCGGTTCGCGATATCCCGCGGTTTTTCTATACCTTGAATTCGACTACGTCACTTCTCAGCCGCAGTAATGACGATTCCCTTTTTTTTTTTTTTTTTTTTTTTTTTTCCTTTTGCGTAGGCCTCGCCAGCAATCGTATCGGTGGATCCTCCACTCTTTGATTCTTTTCCTTTTCCATTTCTTGGGCGTGCAACGAAACCAGATCTCGAAGGTAACGCGGAAAATGATGGCGAACACGGTCCGAACGAACCGACGAACCGCTTCGTCATTTCGATCAAGATGAAGTTACGACAACCACGACCTTGCACGGGCCTCGATCCTGGCGCGGCGCGGAATTGAAGAGCGAAAAGAAGGCCGAAGCTGGGCGGTAGATAGAGTACGATCTCGAGGATGTATAAGTGGTGCGTATACGTTATAACCGTGGCATAACCATCCCAGGGCGTAACATTAATAGCTTTATGGTTTATTGCTTTCGAGTCTGCGGTTAGGCTTCTCTCCGCTCCCTGCGGGGCAGCTACGCACAGGGAATGCTAGGATGTGACGCACCGGAGTCTTTACCGGAGACCTTTATTCTTGATTTCAATATTTTTCTTCGCTTACAAATAGAAAATTCATGGATCGATCTGATTCTTGGATTTTGGAGAAGTTTACGAAGCTTATGAACCTCGTCGAAACGTTTGACCCGCTTTAATGGTCACTAGTAAAAATTACTGAAAATATATTCCGTTTCGTTTCGATGAATGTATACAGTTCGGCTTGCAATTGAAAACGTTTCATACTCGTAATAAAATACAAGATATACGAACATTTCGACTGACACTATGCTTGATAAAGTAATTTCAATTCGTGTTCTTTGGAACTTTGATCGTGCCCGGTGCTCGCAGTCAGGAATCGTTGCAGATTTTTTAGCGTTACGGTTCCGCGAGTTTGAATCTCGTTTGCAGTAATTCTAATATATTAAGACAACCTTTTCTGCATCGTGCTTCGCATTATTTCAGCTCCAATACACGCCAATTAATTGCACCAAGCGTTTTAATTGAAAGTTCTGATGTAAATTTAAACTTCAACATATGATCAACACGGTGCAGTGTGATGTTAAGTGAATAATTTTGTTCTTCATATTTTAGGTTTAAAATTGTTTTATTATGCTATTTTTATCAAGATTCACGTGGCGCGGAAAAGATTCTACAGGTGTTTCGCCTCGTGATCTTGTGCTGTCATTACGTAAATTACACGGATTACGAGGCACCAGTGTTTTTCTGTCGATGCACTCGAAAAATTTTCGTTTCTCAAACTCGCCGTGAACGCAATAAATACAAATTGAAGAGAATGCAAAGTCGGGATGCAAATTATCCTTAATAATAAGTTTCGACCGTCGGAGGGAAATACTTGACTCGTAATGCTCAATCCGTAATCGATTGCGTAAATAATTTTTGCACTGTTACGTAAAATTGACTTTAACTTGTTTGTCTGCATCGAGATATTTAATCGTAACGGAGTTCGGTATTCTGTGATCAGGAGGAAAATGAGAATTTATCAATCTTTATAACCTGGACTGGTAATCGATTTTTTTACGCTTATTCGAGACGTTGATTTTCCACGTGTAAACAAGTTAATTGGAAAGAAATGAATGCTTTGTCTCATTGATCTTTTTTCTTTAAGCTATAAATTCACTAAAGAGGAATTAAAATTTCTAATAGACGATAATTAACGAAGCAACACAGACATTCCACGGTAATATAAACGTGAAACATTACTGATGGTATACGTTACAATTTTTAAACTACTCGTCAAATAATCACGATCAATAATTTATTAAAAAAACCAATATTCAATCACCGATGAAAAAATACAATCCACACCGATAAAAAGTATTACCTATTTTCATCAAACGAATCAGCTCGACGATCAATCGAAACTAAGAACAAAGTGCGCGAAATTTAAATTCTCGGAACAGCAAGGGTCGTTTGAGAGGAGTCATTTTCTCTGTTCTTCCATATCCATCATTCGTGCGGGCTAATATGCCCGAGGCAGAGGTGAGAAAGTAACGACGAATCGAAATGAAGTACGGAGGGCAGCAACGTGGACAAGGAACGAACGACGGCATGTGGAATGCGCTTTGTTCGAGCCTCTCTCTCGGATCCGCGTTTCAACCGTTCTCCGCGTCTCGTTCCATCGTTTCTCTCCCTTACCTCCGGCGGTTCTTTCTCGTTCTTTCTCGATCTTTCTCGATCTTTCTCGTTCTCATCTCACCTCGGCAACCTCAGCAGCCACCAGGCCGAACCTCGTGCGCCTGTCGAGGGCACGCGAACCCGCGTTTGCCCTCCGAGAGGGTATTAACTCCCGGCCGCCGCTCATACACATCATTTCTGCCGTCGCTGTCTTTCGTTCCTCGCGAATCGACCGGTGGTTTCTGCTCGTTCCTTGCCGAGCATCATCTTCGAGATCCTCGAGGGATTATTCTGGCCCTTTGCACGGTTAATTTGCGACTTTGAATGTCGTGTCTTATTTTACTCTTTTCTTCGGCAATAGCTGAAGAATTTAAGGCTGACTGGTTGAAATTAGTTTAATGATCGAGAACCTTAAGATGTGTACGTTAGTATATATCTAAGATTTAGATTGAAAAAAAAAATCGAAAGATTGGGGAGAGTTAAGTTCTTAGACATTCGGGTGCGAAGAAAGTAGGCTAGAAGCAGTGGTGGCTCGTGACTTGAAATTGTGGAGCTGCCGCAACTTTTGAAATGTACATTCGCGCTGTAAATACAGCGTATACTTGTTTGGATAAAATATCGAAATTATGGTGAATGTTAAAAAAAAGATTAAACTGAAAAAATATTGTTTTGCATATAAAGAATAGTGAAATTGTGTAACGTACGGTACTACAGTACTACGCTACTACGAAATAAGAGAATTGTGTAGAATTGTTGATGATAAAATTAAACATTACAAGCGAATATAAATAAATTAATAAGTATAAATAATAAATACGTAGAGAAAAATTAGGGATGCTGCAATTTCGTAGTGCCTATACACGGGTCGTCTCTGGCTAGGAACGAGCGTTAAAGAACAGTTATCGTACATAAAAAGTACTAAGCTCAATCTTCGAATAAAGTTTCGCGAGTAAAAAGGTTTCTTTGTTCTCTATATAAAGCAACGCAAGTTGCGTATAAATTTCTGGTTTAAGCCTAGGAGACACCATACTGTTCCGGTTTCCATCGACTAAAATAGTTCGCCGCATAAATCACTATGATCCTCGGAAAGATAAAAATTGTATAATTCATTGTTTGTTTTTCAAATGGTCCGACAGCCGGCTAAAAATACATTCAGGAAGAATAATTCAAGATTCGATACCTCCTTCCATCGCATTTGCATCCTGCTCAAAGACAAAGAGCAGATAAGACAAACTAGTTCCCGGTCAACGTGTTGAAACAGTGACCCGTGTTAACAATAGAAGTAGATGCATATCTAACTTGGTTTCATAGTTGAAGGTCGTGCATGAACATCTCACCTGAAATACTGTGGTCAAGGTCGTCGCGTTCGGCCTTCTCCAATCACACGAAATTTATGTCGTATCCTGGCTTTTTTACGTTTAAACAGGGGCCTTGCTTTTGTTAAAAATAGACACAGGCCGTTGAGCCATCGAAATTTCAAACAGTGTTCACAAATCAGATTCAAGCGTGTCACCAGAATGCGTACTGTGGATAGGTTATTTATGACTCTGAACAGTGCGATAACGGTGGATCGTGAATGAAAAGAGAATAATAATATCGTGATATGTTACGTATTATAATGGTGGAAAGAAAAACAGATCTTCGAAGTCTTCAGAATTTCGAAACAGTATATTTTGTCGAACGACTAATCTATCACGTGAACTATTCTGGTTGCCCGTAGCTATTCATTAGAGGCTTAATGGCTGCATTAATGAATTCGATAACGACGTTGTATCCGTTCGCTGCAAAATATTCAATAATACTCGAGTGCAAAAAAAAAAAGAAATATCATTGAAACATTTAACTCGTGATTTTCAGTAAAAAGCGTTACACATACATAAATCTTGCTCGAAACGCTCTGCATGCGCTGAAACAAAGAATTCAAGAATACCAGGAATACCGATACGTAACTTGAAACGGTATTTAATAATAATAATCGAACATAACGTATCTACCTGTCCCCATTATCACCCAAGGCTAATACTAATGAGACACGATTAGGTCAAGTGTCTATCGAGCATCAAACCAGCGAAAGTTACTTTCACCCCTGCAAGGATTCTAGAATCCTGAATTATCGATACCTCGACTCGTAAATCATTTCGTTGCCGGGCTGAATCACGGATTCGTAATGGCCGGCGCATAACTCGCGCCTCGGATAACAATCTCTTTCTCCCTTTCGAGCGGTTTCACCAGCTGCGACGCGAGGGGAGATTTTAATATACGAGCGGGCTGAGATCGGTGTAAACCGACCAACTCGTACCTATGGAATCGCTGAGCCACAGATAAACACGTAGATACGAAAACTCGACACGTTTACTCGGTCGTCCCTTTTGAAAAACGCAACCCCTTTGTAGGAATTTTCGTCAGGATATTTTAATTGTCCTGACGAATGTTACTTGCCAATCGTCGGGTTTATCATCCCTGCCACGGTCTTCGAGATTCATTCCCCTCGACCGTACTTTTATTTCTTCAAAAAAATTTTTTAATATCGAGAACAGCAAATTTTCGGCGTAAAATTAAAACGAGAAGTTACGCGTATTAAGTAACAGCTTCCTTATATTTGTTTTAAGATTAGGAAATTTTTTAACGAATTGTTTATCTCTGATAAATAAATTTTTCGCGATCTAGGGGGTCGTAACAGGATTAATTTCGAAAAACCGGTGAACTCCACTGCAATTTCTCTTCAACTGCCGATAAAATGTTTCTCGCTACCTCGTCGAATCCGAAGCGCATCTCAGTCCCGTTATACTATAGGATCGCCTTTTCTTCACCGTCGATCGCGCGGTATCCGGTTCTTCGCGTTCCTCGGTCGAGGCGAACGTTTGACATTTAACACGCGGCGCATCGAGTCGAGGCGCCTACAAAGGGAATCGCTCCGTGGTGGATCCAGGACGCTGAGGCCTCGCGATCGATCTATCCCGCGTGAATCGCGTATCGGGCGTCGACCACCCCTGAAGAGACGTACGTCTTCCTTCAACTCTTCTTTCTCCCTTCTGTCTTCTCGAGAACCGGCAATGAACACGGGGATCGCGTCAGGCGTCCCGACGTGCATTGATGTGTAAGCGATTCGGGCGCCATTGATCGTGACGCGCGCAACACATGCTAATTTTCTCATTCGTGGGAATTGAGTCGAGCTGCGAATTCCTTGTGCTCTTCCGTGTTGCGATCGAGATCGTTTAAGATTATCGGGGTATTTTTCCGCGATCACCCTCGCAGCCACGATCGATCGAAGATCGTTGCGATCGTGTACGGTTACATGGGCGTACACCACTCTTGACTCTTTTCGAGATCGCCTCAATAAGCTAGCCGATTTGACCTCAGGCTGATACAGTTTAATGTTCTCTCTTCCTTCTAGATCGATAGTCCGCATCTCTGCCTGTTACCGGCTTCGCGGTGCATAATGATGCAGTATGACTGGGATAAGTTCACGATCGTAGACCCTAGGCATTTGTTTGTGCTTACAGTGTTGCTCTAGTTTGTAGAGTTTAGGCTTGGGCGAAGTTTATTCAGGTTTACGAAGTTTTGCGATAACATCGTTGCGAGAACAAAGGTTTGATTCTTTATTGGTTTGAGTCTTGAAGTTTACGAAGCGTTACTTTATTTTTATTATTACACTGTCGGAACGTTGATTTGTGATGAATCGAGTTATTCGAAATTTTAAGTTTACTCAATTGAAATCTTTTAATTTTATAATCTTAATTCAGTATAATTTCTCTGTTTACTTAACGTAATTTTTATCATTTTTTTTTCCTGAGAAACAAAAATTGAATTAAAAAGGGAAACAATATATGGTGATACAAATTTTCATAATAAATTGCGAAGTACGTACCGATTCATCGACATACATAATTATTATGTTTTACGTGGAAAGTGGATGGGAACGGCGGAGAAGCTCTTAAAGATCCATGGCTTCATTAGAATTAGTTCATTTGTCAAGGGTCTGTGTTACGCAATCTCGACAAAGCTTTCTCCAAAGAACCGAACTAAACAGAGAACGTTCTTTCGCACGTTCGTACTAAACACCCACGCTCGACACATTTGTTTCTTGAACTAGTCCGATGTTAATTGCAGCGTTTCGAGAAGCCTATGATTTATCAGTTCAATCACTTACATTGAAACTGTATTTCTGACATATGATAGATCGCGCGAGATCTAGATGCGCTTAGAGCCATTGAGAATGATAGATGGTACCCGTTAAAAAGAAACCATGTGCCTATTACACTGATTTTTGTCTCGTTTTGGAATACATGAAATTCAATCGTGTTTGCATTTTTCGATCTTTGTGCTCCAGATTTAGTTACAGATTAACATTTACATGGAACTTGAATCTTTTATAATACAACCTCCGATTCCTCTGCCGATGAATTAAATTGAAATAAATACAGCTACGATAATTTAAAGCTACCCTAAATAATAAACGCTTCGTGAAATAATGCCTAACGAGTAAGACGGTAAGAATTCGAATCAATTTTCAATTCTTAAGTGTACCATAACCGATTGCCACGATGAAAAGGTTAATAGCAGATACGAATTGAAAATCGGCGTGAGGAAATCAAGCAAAAATCCAATAAACTTCTTTTCGATCCGGAAAAAAACCCAGTTTAACGGAGACCGGTAACCAACGGCTGCTGAAACACGGCGAGTTATTGCTCAATTGAATACGGGATCGCGCAATAACGATTCGCTCACGTAACACCGCTGTGACTACCGCAACGAGATTCTCTTTATCGTCGCGCACGCCTCGTTATCCCTGCGTCATCTGTCGTAAATGCTTTTGCCACTAGTGGTGCGATTATAAAAACGAGCGTACCGTGACTATGCACCTGCCACGTCTGAAGACTCGGACGATCGACTCGCGTTTTATCGACACGCTTTATCTCGACACGGTCCGACAGTCGATTTAAGTCGGAGCACGCTTCGAATCGTGCGCCACGAACCAGCTCCAAAACTGCGATCGAAGTTGCGCAACAAGTGAACAAGGAGATCTAGGGTGAATTTTTACGCTGACTCGATCGCTCGAGGATAGATCGGATCGAGGATTTTTCTCGGGGTTGTAAAATGGTCGAGCTTGTTAAGGGGTATTGGCTGTGGTAGAATAGAAGAAGATTCGACAAAGCGTTGCAAATAGATTCACCGATTGCGAACGAGGGATCGGTCTTTGAATGCGCAAAGGGCCGCGGCTGTGTACGCTGCCCATTGTTCGATCCATCGAACTCGACGCCCCACGAATCGTTCTCGATTTCTTCCCGCTGTTCTGGATTTATGTTCGTTTCGATTACCTCTGGCTAAAGTGTTCTTTTTTCCGCTGGAAACGAACCGATTGCACGCGAGAGATTGCAATCTGCTATTTTCTCGCTCGTAGTTTATTCCTGTTGGGATTGGGAATAGATTTCGTTGCATCGATGTGATTTTTGAAACTGGAACGACGTCGTTTGTATTTGATATAGGATGCTTGATGATATTTGTGGTATCTCGTATTTTGCATAAAAGATCAACAGGGAAACTATGGTATTATCTAGGCGACTTAATTAATGTTAAAGTTACATTAACACTTCTTTCCACGTAATAAAAAAAAGAACTCAAAGTTTCTTAATATTTCTCTAAAGCACTTCAATAATTTCAACTTTTAACCCATTCTTCACACTTGAACTTTCATTCTATAATGAGAGCGAAAACTTTCCTCTTCTACAAATCAATTTTCTTTTCTTCCTTCAACTGCGATTTCCTTGTTCCCGGTACCAGAAGGCGGGATAGGATAATTTGTCGAAGGTTTCGTTGTTCGCGTGCAAGAAGAAAGCGGACCACCGTTCAGGACAGGTATCCCCGCGCAAGAAACATCACCCCGCATCGTGTGAATTCTCGAATGCTAGCTCTGAATGCAAACCCAAAGGCTGGAATTCCGTTTCCGCCAACGAGGACATCTGTCGACCTTGTTGAGCTTACGCGCTACCGAGTTGCGATCCGTTAGCCATGGAATGCAAGCGGTGGATTTCAAGCCGCGATACAGGCGATTACAGAGCAATTAAAGTCCTCGAGACACGTGAGGATATCGCCGACAAGAACACGAGATTGATATAAACGGCGTTCGTGTTCGCACAAGAAAGCTGATTTCCCACGTGCGCTTCGCCACCCCCTTCCACTTTCCCGAGACGATTTCGCGTTTCCACTTTGAAACGAACAGAGCAATTTCAGTACTTATATTACCTATATTTCGCAACGATAAATTCTTGAAACTATTATAAAAAAAAAAAATAAGATTCACGACTTCCAACAAAAAAAAAAAAAAAAAGAAACGAATAAATATAAATTAAGTCTCAAATCTCAACAAAAATTCCATTCACTAGCATCTTTTTTTTCTTTTTTCTTTTTTTTACAAGTGCTTTAAATCATCGATTTACTCCGAACAACTTGATTTACCGTACGCTCGTCACTCTTTACCCCAACATTCGATACACCATAAAAAATGGTGCCATCTTGTCGGGCTCGAGAGACGTGTTTACAAGGTTCCAGAGATGTTGGCCGTCTCACCGCACCGATTCATTCGTATCCATTTCTCCTTCGTTTGTTCAATCTCTTTATGGTTCTTCTCGATTCTCGATCGATGAAAAATCCACCCACTCTCACCTCTCACCCTCGCCGCCGTCCACCCACCCATTTTCATAGCTAGACCTGCTGGCACTCGAGCGGAGAACGACTGCTGTTCGCCATCCATCAAGCGGTCAGACAACCGAGAAACAGTCGAGGTGTCGGTTCGACTTTCTGAACGCCCCACCTTTTGACCCGACCAGAACGATCTATTCTCCGTGGATGCTCTTCGCGGAAGATCGCCGGGTAGAACGATCTGGCATGGGAAAGATGGATTATTTCAACGTCGGTGAATCGTTCGGCTTATCCGGTCGAGATCTGACCGGCAGTCGTTCTACGCTAGCGTCTGCATATCGAAGGACGATTGTTCTATTGTTAAGCTAGGAATGGGGCTACTCACAGTGCTAAAATGGACGGTTAGGTTTGGTGTTTCAACCAGTAGCTGATTATCATTGAGAAGGAGGAAGTATTAAAAGTTTTTCTGGTCGTATTTGGTAATTAGTTGGACGTAGATGTGGTAAATGATACGTTGGAGATAATGGTGCTTGGAACTGGCACTGTTGTTCCTGGTCTTACTGGATTACGATGGAATCTGGATAAGATCGTCGAGGAATGATTTTGGTACCGAAACTATGGTATACAAGATGGGCTAACCTTTCTTAGAAAATAAATTCAAAGTGATTTCATTCGAAAAAACCTTCACAAGAATGCTACGTTTATAGTTGAAAAAAAATTCTTACAACAAAATTGTACTGTTCCAAGAGGCACGAGTATGAGGTTAATCGAGTAAGAAATTATGCAATTACTTCAAACAGTGCAACACCACGGAGCACTGTTTAAAGTAGCAAAAAGTTAATCATTCCACGATACACAAAGAAACACGATTAAACGCTTCCGAGAAACAACTTCATTGATTCGCTCTCATTATTTTTTCGATAGAAAAACCATTTGCGAAGTAGATCTTTTCAAAGTTGCACAAAAGCTTCTCCGTGTAATCCAGGGGAGCAATTTCTGCCGTCAATGCGAGAACAATGTCCTCCCTTTGGTCAATCAGCCTATCGATAAAAGGCTTCTTTAAGAAGGAAAGGGAAACGAGCCCTGAATCGTGATGCGTAACGAACGAGCTGATTTTATCCATTATTACGACGCACCTGTGGAAGCAGGGGCGAATCCAGAAATCTTGCATGTAAATGTTACGTTTTTAAACCTTTTTTGTACCGTTCGAAATTTCTTTATAATTTCTTTATTAACGTCTTTACCGATAGCAGCTTAAATAATCAAATTAACATTAACTATTTATGCGTTATAATGAAACAATCACAGTGCGTGTGATTAAACAGTTACTTTTGTTAAAAAAAAAGAATAAAAGATATTCGAATTTTGGAATGTAATATTTCAATTTAAATTTCAAAATCTTATAATCTAATATTTTAATATCATTAATATTATTCTGAATTTATTCAAATAGATTTAAAGATTTATACATCTCAGAATTCAATATTCTCAAAGTTTTTTTTTAACATTTAATATAAAATAAATTTCAAACCTTTTAGGGAGGAGGGGATCGTCTTCAATGCTTTCCCCAACTCTCGGATCCGCTTCTGCGTGGAAGCACCTGTTACCATTATTCCTTAGAGCTGTCCACCGACGTGCCGTTTACCTCTCCGGGGGAATTGCGAAAGGGATCGAGCGAAAATGATTAATAAGGCTCGCCTCTCATCTGGGGCACGTGGAATTCAGCTTTAATTGAATCAATTTTGTAGAACGGTTTGCGCAACTAGCGCGTGTGCCGAACGTGGCGATTCAATTAGCCGATTCCTCGTCAACCTGCACGTGTCATGGCACCGGTTAAACGGTTCAGTGACAACGGTGGATACCGAGGTGAACAGCGGTTAAATAATAGAGAAGTAACGCCACAGTTGCGACGTTTATTACCGCGGACAGAAATACCTCGATCCTGTAATCGATGCGATTAAACTTTGAATGGCATTTATGTGATGGCCGGCTGAAACGCTCGATGGCGGCTAAAGTTTAACAGCGATTACCACAGGCATTTATTACGCTCGTGAAGCGTTTGGTATTTCTGTCGAACGATCGGAGTTCTCGTTGTGCGGGTTACTTACGGCCAACCAACTTGACCGGTTACTCGTCGACGATTCGATGTTCGAGATAGTCGAATTTCTTTGCATAGACTGGGAAAACTCGAGCTAGAGTCTGCTGGAATATGGATCTAGATTTAACTGGTCAGACCTCTCTTCTCCATTATCTCGCCTTGGTAGAAGCGTTCCTCGGGTAACTGACTTTTTTATTCTAAAGTTGTATAAAACAGAATTCACAATTTTATCGTCAACTGGCGTATTCCGTGGTCCGTAAATCGAGATTCACGTAACCGTTATAAAATGTAAATTGACATCGTTCCACTAGCAATTTTTCCACGCCGACTTTTTGCACTATTCGATCTGTTCCTTTTAAAGACTATAATAATTTAAAGACACACCTATAATAATTTGCAGTCAATAACTGTACTCTTATCACGGCTACGATTTAACGCCAATTAAACATTCCTCTTTTTCTCAAACTATATTGTCCATCTTTTCCCGATCGAATTTACAATTAACCACAGACTCTCCAACATAAATGGGCGCCGTATCTCTGCAATTTTGTTGCAAACATTCTCCCAGGAGCAAAGGGACAAACAATGAACCATCTTCTAGAATCCCTCCCGAAGACGGTTAAAAAACGAGACGAAAAAATAAAAAGAACGCTTTCTACTGTCCCCTAACCTGTCCCGATCTCTTCGAATCCCTGCGTTGGGCGCAATCCCACGAGTACATAAATATCTGCCTAGCATATTGAACGGTCATATTTCATGGGGAGGCAAAAAAAGCGAACGTCCCTCGGAAATTCAACGTCTCAATCCGTCTCTGGGATCTCGTCAATATTCCGAGCGGTCAATTAAGGCATGCCTCCCAGATGTCCCTTTCCGATCCCGCACATACACGTCGATAGAGTTGTTGTCCATCGTAGCGGACATTACATACGAAGTGATCTTGCGTCGCGTTTATGCTACCACCGTATCCTTCGTCCTGTCCGTTGTTCGAATTCACTGTGGGCTACGTGGGTCTAAAACGAGGGATTAACAGGGCAGAAAAGACGAAACGACGATTCAGGGAAGCCACCCAGGAAGAAGTTGCGGTGTAATTGATAAGTGATAGACGGAGAACTCGTTTAGAGACATGGTGGGAGGCGCATGGTTAGGGGTGAAGTATTGTGGGGGAAAGATTAAATTAGAGCGATTTCTATGGTTGAATGAACAGAGTAGAAGGGTTAGGTTCAGGTTCGTACGGTATAATTTGGGAAGGGTGGCTGGTTTTATGTGTATTTTTTGAGGAAGACAGAGATTAATTGGCAAGTAGTAATCGAATGCGTTTAGAAAGTAGTATTTGTATGTTTTCTGTGAAGTTAAACGATCGAGAATTTTTAGAAATTAAATAAACGCGAATGACTGTGTGAACAGAGGAAAAATGAAAATTTCATTGCGTTGCCTAAAAGACTAATTGGACGAAGAATCCGACACTTTGATTTATTCTATTCCTTATGCTAAACGTCAGAGCTCTATAAAAACAAGAAACGAATGAATTATCGTGTAACGTTCGTAATAAAAGGTCCAACAAAATTTATCTCGCTCTATAGAATTCTAATAGGTAATTCACGCAAGTCGTGGCCAACGAGAGGAGTCATAAATTGGGAGATATAAAAGACATAAATCCGAATATCAAGCTGAACTTGCCTCTCGATAGCTGCACGATTATAAACATCGTGAGGTAGCAACGTCGTTAGCGGACACATGTTTCTTCTTTCTGAAACGATACACGGCTTTAGCGAGTAATCCGGAAGATCGACGGCGTATCAGGCGCCTGCTTAAGGGGAAAGCCAAGGCTCGAGCTGATAGAATTAATGTGTTCCGATCAAAGACGGGGACCGCCTTCGTAAAAAAGCCGAGACACGAATTTCGTTAATGTAAAAGCGAACGTGACTGAAAGCGTACGAAATCGGTCGATGCGCAAAAAGCACCTTCCGATCGGCGTGACTGTGTCTACTTTTTGCCGAATGTCCAAAACGATGTCTTCGTTAACTCCAAAATTGTATTCATGGGGGCAAAGAGAGATAACGAGAATGAAAAATTGGTAAGATCTTTTTTTCGTTGTTTGTACTTGTTATAGTAGAGTTATCGATACCAAATGTGCAAGTTAAAATTATAATTAATACGGTTTCAGTAATATGTGTTGCATTAATTTTGAGCTAGTCGAATTGTAAATGGTGTATTAACTATTCGTCATGCATTCATAGGTTAGGTAATCACTTGTCGAACTTGACAATTTCTTGAACGCTGATAGCTACGAAATTATTTATATCTTACTGATTGGAAAATTTTATGCAGAAAGTAAATGATAATACAAAATTTATAACATAGCAATGCAAATTACAAAATTTACTGGCAGGAAAAAAAAATACTCCGATATAGAGATAAATTAAATTGAAAAAATAAGTCTCTATGATAAAGACTATGATTAAAAAAATCTTTGGTACGATAGAAAAGGTGTTACATTCCAAAAAGGAGTACTCAAAGTCTCGAATAACAGAAAACTGAGAAGTTCCAAGCATGTTTGATACGTTATTTGATAACTGATTGTGGCACTCAGGCCAAACATTTCAATTTGCCCACAAACCGTATTCCCACGACCTCAAGCGAAGACAGGCGGCGAATCCGCGATGTTAATTGACGCTTCATTCCCAGCTGCGATACACGCTAAAAGCTCGCTACGATAAAGTGCAACGATTAACTCGGCACAGAGTATAATCCTCGCGAAGAAAAATGTCGTGTGTCGCTCGAATATCGTACGGCAATAACGCGTCGAACGTATCTTCTCGGTTGAAATAAAAAAATGATCACAGAAAATCGAGAAGAGACTGCGCAGCGGCGACACGACGTAAGTTACCGTTCGTTAATGGCCACGAACGTATCAACCTTTCCTTATCATGTTAATGGAAACCTTTATGGAGACCACTTTAGGTGATATCTCTCGAAATTGCTGCGCTCCGAGGGATCTTGGGTGGTTATCTACCTGACGAGACGCGTCTTTGCGTTTCGGACCGAGCACGAACCCTTTTTCAACTCGAGCATTCGATACGTTCGATGGGAATCGTTATTTATTACTTTTTACATGTTAATTCTCTCGCGTTTATTTAATTACTGCGCTAAGTGAAGAAAGCGTGTTGCGTCTTCGATAATCGGCATTGTTACAGATAATTAAACGGTTATTAATGATTATTACTCTTAAACATTTTAAATATACATTTGAATACTTTGGTACGTTTGATTTACGATCTTTACTACTTAAAACAGTTTCTTCTTAAAATCTTCGTTTTTAATTCTTCCAACGCTTAAAGAAATACACTGTTCAAACATACATAAAAAACGTTTTATATCTATTCTGTAAAATTCAACGACTCCATATTAAGAATTCACTCTTTGGCTGCTCCAAAACAGCTAGCTTTTTCACTTTCCCTAAAAACAACTTAATTCCAAACCTTCCCACAATTTCATGTGGTCGCTCAATTACTTTGAAACGTATCCTCATTCCAAACTACCAACAAGCAATATCTTACTTTCTTTCGTTGCCCAACAGGTCTTCCACGAACCGTTCTCCAACGTACAAATCATTCTCCGCATCGAAAGTCCGTTGACGCGTATGATGTTGAAGTTTGGTCGTATATCACGAGAAAAGGATCACACGTGTGGTCCAGAAAAGTGCGTGCCAGCAATGACTAGGGGCGCAATAAAAGTAAACGGGAAAGGTCTTGACAGGCTCGAGGAGACGCGTCGATGTGGGTCAAGCATCGACGCTCCGAGGAATCGAGAGGAATCTCGTTGTTACACGTGGCTAGTGCACCTACACGCGCGTTTCCGAAAGCGGTGTAAATATTTCCTAGCGGAACTTGTGCTATAACGAGGCGGGATTTAAAGAGTTTCCTCTTGGTCGAGTGGGAAGAACGGTACTTTCCAGGTACTTCGAGTAAAAGGGACCCTTTGACCGGCAAAGCAGCCACCCACGCGGCTGTAAAGCTGGCGCAACGCTTTACTTTCTACTTTTCTAGCCGGCTTCGATGATGTACACGTGACCAGGAAGAGTTCTCCGCTAGGATTTAATTCGAGAGGCGTCGCAACGCGGTGAACACGCGTCTTCATTTTGCTTCGTGTCGGTCGAACGGTACGATCGATATTCCCAGGCTAACATTTCATGTGTATGGTAATTGTAACACGTAGAGGGAGGTGTACGAGTACGTCTGAAAGATCGAAAGTGCTTGGGAGCGATAAATTTTCTGAGAATATTGCTCGGATCCATGGTAATAGATGAATATTATTTGAGTAAGACGAGGGCATGTTTTCAATCTTTCAGATGTACCCCGAGTGGGTACACGGGGGGTTGCAAAGTCGAAGTATCATAAATTTTCAGAATGTTAAATATACTATAAATTGTGGTGAAATAAAATAATCCACGATCACTGTCAAATCGGTATTACGGCAAGTGAAACATTTTGTATATTACATCATTTGACGTTGGAATTTTATAATAAAATCTTATATCGACGTCAATCTATGAATAGATATATTCGCTAGCGAGCAACGTTTCGGAGGGGACAACTCACTTTTTCCTTTGACAAACTCGGAGTTGAGATCCGCTGACACATCGTAGCTACCGGCGACGATCAGTAGAAGAAATGTCACGCCGAGGAGGTTGCAGGTCGACAGCGTTCGTGGCCCGTGTCGGTGTTCGAACATGATGAGCTCTCATGCCCTCTACGAACCCATGGACCTTGCCAAGGTGATCTCGACAATGATTCCCGCTTCTTCGTGCTCTTTTCGACTGTCACGAGCAAGGAGAAGATCGGAAGAGCCTCCAAGAAGCGTTTCCGCTGCTGCCATCGCTGTCTCTTCACCGTGATACTTGCATGGTTCGTCTCATAGAATTGTTTCACGTCTGAAATTTCATCGAGCTACTATTAGAGAGTGGAACATCAAATCGGACATAGTAGAGTTAGTATGGTTAGTATTTATGATTATTTCTATTTTCAATATTAAATAGTAACGTGTTCATTGTCGTGCGAAGTTGTCAATTATTGGTAGAAGTTTAAAATGGAGGTAAAAAATTAAGGACCTCCGCCTCTTTTATTTTTAATATTCAGGGCATCTTTAAGATTCTCACTTCGGTAAAATTTCGAATTATTAAATACTCCTAATATTTAAAAGAATTATTTCAACCTGGTCGATGAATGGATCGGCAACGTCGATACTTGCATCCTTATCGTTAAATCTAAATTCAGAGTACCATTAAATTCCACCAGATATCCACGCCACACGATTTTCCCAGAGCATGTCCAGCTTCCCAGGACACGCGCGGTCGGGATCGATTCCCATACTCGGGCCCTGTTCCTCGATTTGGAAATAGAGCACACCGATCGCGAAAAAACGTCTATTCGCCTTTTACGCCGGCAATTGTTTTGTCGTCGCCTCGGTCCAAAGGGCTCACCTTCTTTCCCTTCCCGACCAAGGGTCTCGTGGATTGTTCCGAACAGATCCAAAGAAGAAGAAGAACAAGAAGAAGAAGAAACGAGAATGAGACGAAGAAGAACAACGGCGGAGAAACAAGAATAAAGGATAAAGGACAAGTAGAGCAAAGGAGAGAGAAAAGAGAGACAATGCGGCAAACAGCAGGTGTCTGCTCTTCCCTCGCCCTTTTCTCTCCCTTTATTTTCCTCTTCCTTCATCTTCCTCCTGACCGTGGCACGATCTCATCCCAGAGGCCCTCTCACGGCTCCTTCTTTGTTCTTTCGCACTCCCCGCAGAGTGGCGAACACGGGTTGCCTTATTCGGCTGCGACGGTCAACGATCAACTTAAACAAATGACGTCGACTAGGGTTTCGTCGAGTTCTCCCTTCCAAGTAGCAGCCTGATTACCACCCGTCTCTCCTCGGCCATTCTTACCCCTTTCCGCTGTTCGTCTATTAATTACGATCGTTTGCTGACCGGCTATGGTTCAGACGCTCAGACCCGACGTCGACGAGCAAACGCTCGATCGTGTCGATCGTGATTGTCGAGCATTCCTCGCGCTTCGTCTCCGCTTATTGCCTCGCTCTTCGTTTCTTGCACGAGCTCGTCAGTCCTCCCCTTTCTAACTCCCTTCCTTCTCTGTCCCTCTCCCTGGCAGACGCGACTGTTGTCGAGGTACCAGGCTGTCTGCCGGTGAGAAAGACGTGGGACGCCTTCGAAGCTGAGGGCTCGAGACACGGTGGTAACGATGTTAGGTTAAAGCGGCGTGAATATTTAATATTCATCAGGACGATCCGGAAGCGAGCCTGCTGGAGATCCTGATCCGCGGCCTAGATCCCTGGCGAATGCATCGATCTCTTCGATAACGGGTTTGCTAACTAAGGGAGAAGTTTAATTGATTTCATGACTGAAAACATGGGTGTTTACACCGTGAACATACATATATGCAATACTTGGTTTTATCTTGATCCGAGATCTTCGGATATATAAGAGCACAATTATAAATTGCTCGCAATTACATCTGAGACTGCACATGTGTCGCACAATACTCTTCTAGAAATCTTAGTCGTGGGCTCGTGAAAGCGGATCGTATCGATCACACATCTGCGATCGCCCAGCTCTCGAAATTACTAAAGCTAGTTTCATCGATATGAAAGTACATGGTTATTAACAACCTTAACCTTTTCCTTTCTAAACCATTTCTCCAAAACAAGTTTCTTATACCGACTAAGCTTATCGAGCTTTCCTACTCTCTTTATTATGACAGACCAACATTGCCATTTCGAAATAACCTCAGCAATGTGCGTCGCAGCGAAAGGATTAAGTGCTTTTGTGCACGTCCATTGAACTAATAATGTAACAGGATCTCTGTGGTCCTTTGAAAGTGTCTTTCCTGTTGCGTTCAAGGCAATACAACTCGATTTGCCAATGCGTGTTCATTTTGGCAAAAATCGGGCGAACAAATCACAAGGAACGAACCGGTTCTGTATGTGCGTTCCGGTTGACAGGGTTACCCTGTGGTTAATAGACAGACACGTTATTAGCGGCTAATTGCACGTTTTGTCCCGATTGTTAATGAGTTCGAGCGCATTTTGATTGATCGCTCGTTGAAGCTCAACTGTTTCGGTACCATTATACAGCGCCACGTTCTATTGTTTGCTCTTCTTTGAGAAACTTTTCAACTGAATGCAAGGCTTGTTGGATAGTCTCGTTGGTCCCTTTTTAAGGCGTCTCCTTGGTTCGAAGCTATTCAAAAACTTGAGTAGAAATCCGAGGTACTCTTGTTCCTCTTGCTCCGTCGAAAGTGTAACGCTTCGAATATACAAGTTGGATTGTCCCATTAGTAACGAGAGCTAGAAACTCGATGGTGGACGCGATGGAGGATAAAGCGTATTTGTAACGACGCGTTCTTTACCAAAGTTCGAAGAAGGAAGAGAAAGTTTCGCAATTATGTTGGTCGAAGATTCTGAATGCTGAAGATTCATGCGCGGTTCACAATTGAGTTGGAAGGCTTTGAAGAAGAGTTTTTGAGCTCCTTCTGCGAGCAATTTAGCCTTTCACAGATGGAGGATGTGTTTCATAATTATGTTACAAAACTGTCTTTCGGTTAATTCCGATTTTATATTACAGAAGAACATTATTCCCGAATAAGAAGCTGCGTTTATTCGTAATTTCAATTTATTTTACATTAAAAAATCGGATCATAAATCATTTAATGTCGTTATGCAGTTTACCGGTGCAGTAACGCGCATTGAGTATCGCTTACATGGATGTAACGACGAAGTCCCGACTAGTTTCTAATTACACGCTCGTTATTTGTCTCCGGTCAGAATAGAAGTCAGCATACCTTCGTTCGAACTGCTCGATTTTGTCATTATCGTTGGTTGACATCGAAAGAATCGAATCGATAAAATTTCATTCCTTTCTTTTTTTCTATCGATCGAATCGACCAAAGTGCATTTATCATTGTTACATCGACCGAATTGACACGTCGATCCTTTTCGCGGTGACTAATCGGCGGGGTGTGTCTGCCGTGGTCTCGTTAGCTTGTCCTCGGAGTCTCGATTCGCGCTTGTACCGCACCAGGCGAATGGAAACGCACGTGGTCGTGTATCACGATATCGCGAGCCTTTCTCTTGTAATTACTCGAAAGAGAAAAGACTTTGATATACGCGCCCCGAATTTTGGCGTTTCTGTTCTCTTTGCGAGAAATTGCTCGCTTAACGAAGCGATTTACAAGTAGTCGCGGGAGAACGTTAAACGTGCTCCTGGCACCTTTAAAAAGTCTTCGGTCTTTAACACGTTCCGCGCCGAACCGAGTTTTGGTAAAGTAGCTATGCGATTAACGCGGTATACACGATGTTAAGATGTCGAGGCATGACTTTGCGACAAATTTTTCAGAAACTTGTTCGTTTTACAATGAATATTCCAAATGGCTCGAACGGAAAGTTCAGGGTGAGACGTATACGCCCCCCGCGGCACGGAAAGTGTTAAACTTTGCGAGTTATCTATGGCTTATGAGAGCTATTAAAGTTAATTTTTTTCTTTTTTTTTCTGGTTTATCTGATACGAGAAAATAATTTTGATTAAGGAGCATTAAAAGTGACTGTGTTCCACAGATATGCCGTACAAAAAATCCCTGTGACTCAAGCACGGATGTAATAAACGAAACGCTGATGAATCGCAGACTGATCTCAGGTTCACGGGCAATCGTGATGTTTGCGAACTGGTATCGTTCGGTACGATCGTTTTATTAATGTCAACGAGGGGAGATTAAGGAGGTGTGGTTCTCAGACTTGCCAAAATAAAGATACCACGAGGTAAATAAACCGTTCAGACACTGCGACGTTACGCTTGTGTCGCACAAACTGCAATTTCTCATCGGGACAGTTTATCCTTCAGCGTTCTTAATTAAACTCTAGTCTCGTTTCGAAATTCAATTTCCATTCTCAATTATCCACCCTACTTTCACTACCATTATCGTTCCACATCACCTACTGTAACGCTCCAAACCCAGACTCGTTTCCTTCAAAGAGCACCGACCGAATTGCAGCATTTGAATCTAACTCAACATCGGCTCGTTCGAAACCGACCGATCAGAACCAGGCTATTGACAAATGGATGCAAGCTGTCGCACGACGGTCCGCATCACGTTGTCCGATAATAAACTGCGATAAGCCAGATAGGGCGTGGGTGACGAAAATACAAGGACAGCGTCTCGCAATCCATCCAGGATACCAGTGGAAGGAGGAAGTTGCGTGTTCGCCGAGTAAAAAGCATGGAATTTTCTCGCAGCGAAGAGTCGCGAGGGAAAGAATCCACGGAGAACCTTAGTCGAACGCGGAGTGCCATGGATGCCGGAGCAGAGTTCGCAAAATGACGACGAGAGGAAAAAAAAAGGGGGAACGAAAGAAAGGAAAAGGAGAAGAAGAATCGAGGCAGGCTAGGGTCCGGCATACGGGCGACGTCGGTTGTATTTATCGACGCAAGTCGTCCACCTATGTTCCTCGAGGCTGTTCCTCGAGCATCCTCCTTTATCCCTCGTCTTTCTTCCCCTCTCCGCGAGAGGCAGCCCGGTCGAGAGCATAAAAGCGGCGTCTTTTGAGGGAGAAGCCGTGGCAAAAAAAGGGCCGGGGAACACGGCGAGCAACCGTGTTAACTGCGCTGCTTATGCATTCATATCCTTGTTTCGCGACAACCTGCTGATTGTTTCCACAAAACGCGACAAACCCCCTTGTACCCGTGTCCAGGCCGGTTTTTCGGTGGCCAGCCATGCCGGACACGCTAGCTGCCGCCCCAGACGCGACGCAGCACCGGCAAAAAGGATCAATTTGTATGCGGGTGAACGCTCCGACACTCGCTTTCTCTCCTCGGTCTCTCGACGCTCCTGTCCCCGAGACCGTGTAACGTCTGTACGACAATGGCCACGGGGGCTGGTGGCGGTGAACAACAGCCACCGGTAGAACGGGCTGAAGGATCCTTGTGGAACATGCGATGAACGAGGAAGCGCGAGCGAAATCGTGGTTAAGCGGCCATCGTGGCGCGTGAAATGTTTGAATAGGAAAAAGGTAGCGTTTCGTGACTTGAAAGTGGGAACACGTGCGAGATGAACAGGATTTTGCAAAGGAAGTGGAAAATTATTCGATGTTGTATCACTCGAGTGTAATTGAAATTCACGAACAGGAAGGAAACAAATTTTGCGCGAGTGTTTTAGATATTTTACCCTGTGCAGAGTGAGGATAAATGGGATATTATCCCAGTTAAAAAAAAAGATGTAAATTTTTGTTCAACCGTGAATAATAATCGAGTTGAAAAATTCCATTTGCTCGGGTACTTTAAACCACTGTATTTGATAGGATTCGTAGTGGGGAGAAATGGCCTTGAACGGCCAACATCTTCGGGCCCCCCGTCGTAGGTAGGTAACACGGTTACCTCGATTATAGCAAAAAATCAACCGCACCGGTTTCATCCTCTCTAGATTGTCCTTAATGGACGGAGAACGTGGAATCTTGAGGGTGTAACGTGACGTTTGTCGAAACGTCGAGCGGACAAAGATCTCGGCGTGAGCCGTGGCAATAAACGAGCGTAAAGTACGGCCGAGCGATTAACATAAATTAACGTTGTTTACCCGCGCGTAATATTTCTTCGCGAGCGTATCGCGAGCGTGATTTATCGTAACGAGGGATCGCTCGGGACACACGTTGCTACGTACAGCCGACTCTCGTGCGGAGAAAACAAAGAGAAAAGGTAGAAAACTGTCGGATGAAATATAGCCGCGACTTCTGCCGCGTTAGAATCTCTCCGCGAGGCGTACGTGCCAGAGCTAACGGTACAACTTCTCGTTTCCACTCCGCCTCTCTGCGCTGTCAGCCCTTTCGTCAACGTTTCTTCGAGCTGGAAGTACTTCTTGTTATCGGTCGTTGTTATAAGAAAGCCTGATTACGGATCTACGATAACAGTACACGAGAAAAGAAGGTTTTACGATGCTAGGAATTGTCATGGAACGAAACGAGAACGGCGGCTCTTCGCAACGCGACACGCGGGGACCCCACCCAGGTGTGCGACGAAATGGATTGCGCCGGTCGATGGGACCCGAATCGATCGTCAATCAAGCTCCGAGGCTCAGCGATAATTGACCGAAGAAGAGGGAGCACGCGGGCCGCAAGAACTGGTCGGAAAAAATTAAGGAGACGCGAATAACAGACGGCAACGAAGATGATGAAGAAGAATAAAGAGCCGGGCCGGGAAAAAGGGAAAGAAGAAGACGAACAGGGAGACGGACGAGAGAGACTGAAGGAAGAAAAAGAGAAGAGGTAAACGCGGAGTAACGGTAAAGCTGGACGTGAGCGCGATTCCGATGGTTTCGGACCAACGAGGATACGTTAAGGTATCTCGAGGATGCCCAATCCGAGATACCTTCCATGGTACCGTCTACCTCCCCCGTGGCTCGCTGGTTCCATCACAGCCTCCCTTCACCCATCCCTCTTTCTCTCCTCTTCGCGTCTTTCGTGGTATCTGCTCGCGAACGAGCTTTGATTTAGAACACGGCACAGTTGCCGGCGTCCAAGCCTGTGTTGCCACGGCAAAAACGGCCTCTGCTTAACCAACTGAGAGCGAACCGCCGGTCCCAGCGCCGGCTCACTTTCCCACTGGGCCGTATATGGCTCAACATTTTATCTTCTATGGCCCTCGTAGCGAGGGATTGCATGATCGGACGCCGTAAAGGCGAACCCCGACCGGACCCTCGACCCTCCCCCTTGTATCGCGATTCATCGCGACTCGGCCGGGCCACCTTGCTTTTCGATGCAAATCCGCTTCACCGCCGAGCAATTGTGCGTTATGCATTTTATGGTACTTCTATAACTCGGATTTATCGTTTCGTCGAGAATTTCGCGGATCGGAAGCTATTTCTGGTATTTGCTGCAGAAATATATTTCCGATGGTGTTGTTCTTGGAAGCTTCTGAAAAATAGTTTTTCGTTTATGTTGGATAATGTGCAGCGGATCGTATTTAAACTCAGAAAGGTTTAATTGGGCAGCACTGAAGAAACACAAGAATTTACGATCCATATTTAAATCGCGTTTCAATATTCAGCAAGTTTCGACAAGCAGATTCAAGTTTGGTGCGAAACTCCAGTTCGAGTTAATCTCCATTTTTAAATATTCACACGTTGCGCAAACTGCCCGGTACAATTATCAACAACAGGCATCTACGATCTTGTCTATCGGGAAAGTAAAACACCGTTCGTGGAAAATGTAAAACGTTCGTTAAACCGTTTTGAGCTTCTTATTTGCGGAAAGGTCCGGTTACAGTGGATCGGGTCCGTGGTTTGCTAATAACGTTCGTGACTTCGTGACGGTTTTCTACGGATCGAGCTGGCACGAAGAAGCCGGAGGAAAGCGAAGAAAAGGAAGAAAAGAAAGAAAAGGAAGGACTGAAAATTCTTTCGTGGATCGCCGCTCACGATCAGCCTCGTTCGTCCCGGAGAGACGCTGCCTCCTCGTCCTGGCCGTGCACCACGATGGAATTTCAAGGCACGAAGTGAGTTCTCCTCGCCGAGTCGACCTCTGCACCTCGTGCAGCTCTAGATCGTGACTCTGGCCGCTCACGGCGAAACGATTTCGTGGCCCTTCGTGTTGCACGTATCTGCCACCGCGAATCTCCACGAGAACCGGTCAATCTCGCTGGAAGACTTTCGAATTTCCGAGAATCGCCGCTCACGAAACCGACCAGCACCTTCGACCGGCCGTAGAATCCTGTTCTCGGTGTGCCATAACAGTCGGCCGGCACGCGAAACTTCGTTTGTAATTGACGCATCGAGGGTTTATGCGAGGAATTCCTTTTAACCCTCTGTAACGCCATGTAACGTGGACAACGTAATACATACCCACGTGTCTGTATTTGTTGAATTTTATTTTATTTACTTTATTTATTTTATTTATATGCCATTATACCGACACCAACCGAGCTGTTTATAATAATCACTAGTTACGAATGATTATTATTTATATTATTTAGATGACATTTATATCAGATTTCAATTACAATTTTTTATTTCCATCTGAAATCTCACAACTAGTGATTATTATAAAAAGCTCGGTTGGTGCCGGTATAATGGTGTATCGATAAAATAAATAAAATAAAATTTATTATACACAGACATATAAGTACGTATTAATTAATTACAATTTTCTCTGCCACGAGCAAACAAAATTGTGCTGTTATCTGATCTACGTTATCCCCAAACGAAGGAATCACAAAAGGAATGGAATTGGTCGAAATATAATATTTTAAATCGATAGTATTAGAGTATAAATCTTTCGTCCATTGTTCTGTCTAATGGTAAAGTATGTAGTCTTGAGTCTTTCTATGAGTCATGGGTAAATATAGAAATAATGTATATAGTGGTTCTATTATATTACGGTGACAGAGGTAGAAAGCATTATTCTATGTAGGTCAGCTATCTAGGCGATCGATATATTTCATTTTCTGCTATATTAATCACCTATATAGAACGAAAAAGGTTTTACGGCAATTCAAGGTACATAAACATCGGAGAGCGGAGGTTAGTAACACAGGGTGATTCGTAAAGAATGACGAAGGAAGAGCGGACCGTGGACCAGTAATTAGTCAAATGAGCAAACGTCCTGGCCACCTGTAGGGAAGAACCTGGGGCCTAAAATTATTGCCCGACTTGTAAAGTAGCACACGATAAAGCAACGTAATGATAGTAATTATTATTATTTCGTCGCACGTGAGGCACACAAACCGCTCCCCCTTCGTAAGAGATTTTTATGAAGACACGCTAATTATTACACGTTCGCGCGTGCAACGATTGTCCGTTTTAAAGTTTCGACGGTCCAGTAATTTCGTTGTTACCAATTATTAAACATTTACTTGGCTCTGAATAATAAATGGCGCATTTGATTGTAAAATGAAGTAGTTGAGTAATCGTGTTTAATTGCGAATTAAGAAGTTGGAATAAAGAGTACCATGATTTTTTATTATTATTTTTTTTATACATATATCAAGTCGAATTTATACGTTTTTTGAATCGAAGATAAATGATATCGAACTGTTATATTCCTATGCAAATATCTAAAAAAGTTGATACTCGATGTTTGGGTTTATGTTAAAAAAATGATCGAAAGCAATAACGCGGTAAAATTTGATGATAAAACTTTGAAATTATTAGATTTTTTATAGTGATAAAATTATTCGACAAACATGCTATTTGCACAGAAGAGAATAAGAAAAATTTCATCTTCTAGAATGTCTTTAAGAAATCAACTTTTCTTTTCATTCCTGGGCCGATTATAAATCCTGTTGAATTCCATGATAAATTGGATGTGTTGTTAATATTTTCCAGAGTATATTGTGCTCACAAGTCGACAACAAATTGCTGGTAACATCGTGATAACATCAGCAATACCGCGAATGCCATTTTGATTTGGTAGAAAATCCATCAACGCGCGGTTTCCGCTCGAGATAATGTTATACCGCGGGACTAATCAATAATTTCACATTTCCAGGTGCATCTTGCGTCTGGAATTCTAGATTGCAACGCAAATTGTTGGTTTCGTCGAGAAATAAATGTATGACTGCTAAATGAAAACTAATTCTCGCATTTACCGGCGAAAAATAAATGATACACAAAAAAGTAAAATAAATAATACCCAAAAAGAAGAATAAGAAGAATAATCACATACCAAACTTATTGGGATTAAGAAAAGTATTCTCGAGAAATTTTTTTTGTACAGTTTTTACACGGAGAAGTGTAAATATATAATGCGATGATGGATTTTAAGGTCAATATATGAATCAGTTGACTTTGCGATAACTTTCAACTGCTTCATTGCAAATAAAAAGTTCTTTAAACGGCTGCGTTGGACTTCGCGTGACGTTTAACTTACGAATTATTTCGTAGGAGTCAGAAAAACTTGTAACACAATTTTCCAAATGCGATCGAAAGAGTTGAAATTAAAAATTATTATTACTACAAAATTATTTCGTGTTTTAAAAGCTTTATTTTTGTACAGCAGATTATTACGATAAATAAAACAACATATTTGCATATTTATCCAAACGAATTCTTTTTGTGTACTGTTTGATCAATTTCGTTTAAATCAAATTTTCCTAATTTCTCACGTTTCTAAAAAAAATCGAAGTATATTTTGAAATTAAAATGCTTCGAAACCGATCCAAAATCAACATACAGTTGCGATCGTTTTAAACCGATCTTTGCGTTTCACGTCGTGGAGAACGTAGCAGCGACGAAAACGAAGAGAGAGGAAAGATCGCGAAGATAAGAGGACGTCGAGATTCGTTGCATTGTGCCGCGTCGAAGATGCCGGCGTTAAAGTCACGCCGGCAGCGATCCTGCAGATCCTTATCCTGCGATCTACCCGCGCCAGACGGGATTCACCGAGCTGAAAGTGCCGCCAGTGCCATTTTTCGAAACTTACTTACGGCATGCAGTGGCACAAAGGAGTTGCCAGCAGCAAACATGCTCGATCTTTGCAAAATACTTTGAAATATACGATCAATTTTGTGACATTTGAAATTTGACTATCAGTTTGCATTTATTGTTTCTGGGCTAGAACTGTAATTTTTTTTTTATTTAATTGGAAGTAATTGTCGCTTAAGTGAAAAATATGGTTAAAAATTGCGTAGTTTTATTAATAATATTTATACTGTAATTTATTTGAAAGTTAAAAAGAGATCAGACGCAAAGAATATCTTTGTGTTTTAATAACGAAACAGTGTATAATTAAATTTCACGATACTCGAGACAGAATATACGTATAATTACTGAATTAATTAACGACTTGAAGCGATTCGAGGAATAAGATCGAGATGTAAATTCGTTTGTTTAATGGAATCTGTCGTGTAACGCGATTGACATTTCACCATGATACGTCGAGCCTGGTAGGAAGGTTTTAACATCTTTAATTCTCTTCTTTGGTTCGTCCTCAAAATTACAGCAGTAAAGATTCATTTATGAAATAGACAGTCTCGATCCTAAATTTGTAAACATATTACTTCACGCCGTTTAAAAAGTACTTCTCATCGTTTAAGCGTATACACAATGAACCGTTTGAAATACGTACTTGGTATCAACGTTCCCCGTCGTATTCCATCCAGTAAGATTTCATACGAATAATTTACATTTATCTATCGGTACACGATTCTTTATCTTTCGTAAATATTATACACCCAAAAAAAGATATTTTCTAAATAAAAATCTGTGTTCAATGTGACAACAGAGATGTAATATTATAAATCAAAAATTATGTCCAAAGATGCTGCGATATTAACCGAGCATCCTTCAAAGGAAGCATGCAAGAGACATCAATCGGAGGTTTACCTATCGAAGCCCTCTCGGGTCTTACTGTCTCGAACAAGAAAGATCAACGATTTCAGGAGTTTCCACTGCACTGGACACATAAAGAATGGAACAGTGTCCACACAGCAACGGAACAAGAAAATATCGTTAGAGAGAATTTTCCCAATGGAATGCGTTCAGAAGCGTCGGAACGCGACCTGTCAGTTCAGGAAGTTGTCCAGTGGTAAACGTTATGCCGCAAGAAATACCGAGAAATTAATAGACTCGGCGAAAGAATCAAGTAACTCGAAAGTACAAATGTTAAACGAAATCGAAAGTTTAATTGGAAAAGAGCCTCGATCGTACGCACAGATGATAGCAAGCTACACCGAGACGATGTACGGTTCAAGCAGTAACTCAGGAATCCCGAAGGACAGTCCGAGTACAGTTATGATCAATGGGATCCGTAGAAGTCCCTTCAGCACCGCGTCCGTAGATTCTTTAAAATCGAAGAACAAACATAAAGGAGCTAAGAATGGAAACATTTGTGCTGCTGGCCTCAACACTTTCAGCCAAGACGCTAAATTTAGCAGCGAGGCAATTGCGATACGTTATTATTGCCGACACGACAGCAGGAACATCATTGGTAGCATCGGAAGAAGCGTCAATGAGTTCGAGAAGACATCTTCATCGTACGCGACGATGATTGAAAAATACAGCAACGGAATGAACCTTGGTGCTGATTCCAATGGCTGGTCTGGTAGTTCGATACCTAAGCGCAACGCGTCCACGAAACTCGACGAGATGTCCGTAATTCTCTTCGATTCCAAGGATGTCGATAACAAGTCGACAGAGATTGCATCGGATAGAAGTAAAAATGCCACCAAGAAGTTAACCGAGACCAAAAAAGACAAACCGGGATCACAGGACCAAGATAACTGGATGACGAGAGTAGACGATATAATAAAGGACCTAAAACGAATCACTGCGAAGACGGAGACGATCGAGTCCAAGCCGAACGACAAATGGATGCTGCAATCGGTAAACGAGCGTGCCCATTGGCTGGACAGGGTAGTCGACGCTCACAAGAAAAGGATCAGAGACAGGAAATTAATGGTGGGAAAAACGTCGGTTAACACCAGGGCAAACGAAAACGTTCGCTCCAAAGAGCTTGTTTCAAAAGCGGCTGGACACACCGTATTAGAAACATCGAACGAAAATTGCGACCTTTCGAAACAGTCTCCGCCAATTATGACTAGCAACAAGCCTTCGAATCCAATAGTGGATTACATCAAACGGGGCCCGGTGAGTTCGGGTACATCTGCGCAGAATTCGTCTCAAACACCGACGACCGTTGCGACGAATTCGACGAAGGAGCCACAAATAGAGCTCAGGATGACGCCTTCGCAAAACGAGTCCGTTGTATCCATCAACGTCGATGAGCTGGCGGCAAAAACGGCGAGCGGTAGCACCAGGGAACAGCTCTCGGTGGTAATTTCCTCGAAGAGGAGTCAAACTGGCAAAATGGACACGAGCAACCTGAACTTGCGCTCCGATTTCGGCTCGATGCAGATTTCCATCAGCGAGAACACGGTCCCGGTGAAGCAGATCGAATTTTCCATCAATGGCAAACCAGTATCAGAGTTGAAGAGCATCGTTGCCAGAGCTGACAAGTTAGACGTTGTCGGCTCGAGGGATAGGGTGGAGATCAGGATTCCTTCGAAAGAAGGCGTCACTGTACCGAAGGAACAAGCGAAGAATATTGCGAGCTCGAAACCTGTGTTAAATCTGCAGATAGCCGCGAAATTCAACGAGCCACGGTTTCAACAGCCTAGAGGCGCGGAGCTGAAGACAGACCCTCCTCATATGCCGCCTCCAGCGTCACCTGCACAGCCTACGCCACCTACGCCTCGTGCGCCTCCGGTGCCTTCTAAACCTTCAAGAACGCAGAATCTTTTCACCCCAGATACTACGAACACTGTGACAACGAAAAGTGAAATGTCGGAGGGTGGAACGATGAAGAGTGAACCAACGAAGATAACAAAAAACGCGGATGCTTCGGATGCAACGGATGTTAAAGGGGCGGATAGTGTCACGGAAACTAAACAAATGGATACTTTTTCTGAAACCAATATTCATGGTTCGGTACCGAGAGAAGAAAAGGTTCCGAGTATCGCGAAACATGTTCCTTCGACTGTGAAGCCTAATGAGGCTGTTTTTCGAAGAAACGTGAACGAGTCGTCAACGGGAACTTCCGAGCAGCCGACGATGAACAACGAGAACAGGAGCGAGAACAGAATGCCGGAGAATCGATCTCCTTCGAATATAATTCCCTGGTGGTCTTCCGAAGACTCGTTCAAGAAAATCAGGAAAAAGGGGAACACGCCGAAAAGCGCGTCCGCGTTTGACGATACTTTGACGCCGAAGCAGGCCAAAGGAATCGTAAGCTCGTCGCAGAAACTGGAACAAAAATTAAACACCGACGCTGTACCGACTCAGAAAAAGGATTCCACCGATACAGTAAAAATTGACGCGCCTGGTGAACATCGAAAGGATTTACCAACGAAGGAACCAGCGGTCGATGAAACCACAAAGTCGATCGATTTTCCTGATCCGATAGTTAGCTTCGTTCGAGTTAGAAGTCCACGGAAATGGGTACCGGTTAAATCTACCAGCGGAATAAAAACGGGGAAACAGCTTACACATAAAAGTTCCTCGAGCAGTAACAGAATAGTAAAGAGAACGAAGTATCGCGTCAGAACTAACCTCCATGGTAGAAAAGCGTCTTTAACTGTAAAGAAGAATTCAGATACTCCGACGATATCCGCGGTGCGTTCGCCAAAAATAGTTAAATATGTTCCTGTGGTCCCACAGAGGGCAAATATGGAGAAGAAACAGGAACCGACTGCTTCGAATGAAAAATTGATCGACGATCAGCAGAAAACGGCACGGAAGACGGACAATCTGAAGTTCGAATCGGAATCCAAGACGGACACGAAAATCGGGAAGCCTGTGATCGTTGAGGGTGTCGGTTCACAAATTGAGAAGGCAAATGTACAGCATTCAAACACGGTATTCAAAGAGGAGAAAGATTCAAAGGGAGGTGCTAACAAATCTGCCGATGTTTCAGCGAAATCAACATCATCCACTGTTAAATTCGGTTTGGGCACCGGCAAAGAGGGAAAGCGGCACGGGTCAGACGGTACAGCTGAAAGGAATTTGCCGAGTAAACCGGTCAACGAGGACCAGCGAATTAAGGAGATCCTGAAGACCATCAAACCGATCGAGAAGAGGAAGGATGGCACGTTGATCGATTACGGTGTGATCGTGCCGTCGAGGAAACCGTCGGGAAAGGTCAAACAGATTCCGAGGATTCGAACCAAGACACCTGTTAATATCGCTTCGAAAGAATCTATATCACGCCAAGTGAAAATCGTTAAACCAGAGAAAGTTTCTCCGACGAGGAAGCAAACGTTAACAGAACCGAGAAATGTAGCGGATCGGATGAAAATTATGGGTACAGAGAAAATATCTTTGGCGAAAAAACCAACTGTTGTTACGAACTCGAAGAAAATAGGAGAATCTAAATTAACGATGCAACCTGGAAAAACTGTTGATGAGAAAAGAGAACAGAAACCTTTAGCTACTATAAAGAAGAATGATTTTGAGGCACAAAAAAATAGTTCCTTGACAATCAGAGAACTTAAACCAAGCGCTTCTAACTCGAACCAAGCTGTTAACACCTTTAATACAAATCAACCTTTTAAACGATCGAATTCAGAAGTAACAGGCAAAGCTCCTTTGGAAGGGACTCTTTCTAGCAAACCTCCGAAAGGTTCGCAGAAACTCAGCGATATTAATATTAAATCAACGTTACTGGATAAATCAAAGACCATTTTTCCTAGAAGTTCTCCGTTGCAGACTCCCGAGAAAAGGGAATCGAAGAATGCTTTGAAGGCTGCAGAGCATAAGACGCCATTAGAAGGAACAATCGCTGCCTCCTCTAAGATCGTAGATAAACCAGCAAAGAGGATCGATGGTCTTCCACCAACGGGGGCTATTAACTTCTCTGCTTCGCAGAAATCGAGCTTCAAAGTGACGAAATGTGATAACTCGTTTTTAAAAGAAGCCACTACTCGTTTAGGAAAGGATACGAGTAAAACTGGCGTTGCGCCGCTCGAAGGAACTATTAATTATCGGTCTCCAAAGAATCAAGATGTTCTGGTAAAACTAATTAACGTTAACGAAGGGAAGAAGATAAATACGGATTTGGCAAATCGGAGGAAAGGTGACTTTTTGAAATTCAACGCGACGAAGAAGCCTTCGAATAAAGGCGGAGGTGATACGGGATCGGATGGTCCTGTCGGTATTCCTACGGGGCCAGCTGGCCTAAAGTCACAGTTGAAGGATACGGAGACACCTGTTACGTGCTCCGAACAAGGGATGGATAACAATGATGAGAGCTCTACATCTGACCAGAATCCTGACGATACGTACGTACTGTTTTCGTACGAGTCGGAAAGGCCTGAGAAAAATATGCTGTACTCGTCCTGGTTGCAACGTTTCAAAAACAAATTCGATGACGATAAAATAATTTAAAATTGGAGATTTTTATATTGAAATGTGTCGGAACGAACACCGAACATTTCAATACGAAAGACTTCGAAATTATCTGTTTGAATTGACATAAAAGCATTTTAGATAGAAATGTTTGAAAAGATATGAACATATTTTATATAGTATAAGTCTTTCGTATTCCTTTTATAGTTTTAGTGTTTGTACTTTTTAATCTATACCTTCATTTTGTTATCACAATATTTAACAAACTATTGCTGTACAATAAAACACTATCTGTGATGTATCCGTGTATCGGTGTATTTGATCTGTGATCAAAACGTATTCATTCTCTCTTAAAATAAGTCCGAGCAAATCCCCAAACACGAGTTCCCAATTCCCCAAAGGTATCGAACACCCATGAAGCAGCCGACCAATTTAATCTGAATTAATCGACTCCCAAAAAACGGCACCTTTTTTGCATGAACCGTTATAATCCGATCAAAACCAGCATGAAGAAAAGCAGGAAGGTAACATCGTGCTTTCTATCCACGATCGATCACCTCGAAACACCAGTCAGCTCGATTACCGCTCGAACGTCGGTCAAACACACGAAGAGAGTACGGCGCGCGCGATCACCGAACGGTCCGCGTACAATTCAGTCGAGTACTCTCGTAAACGGTTTCCTTGGATGGTTACGAGAGTAGCGAGGAGTGACATGGCATGAGTTTTCAATGTTGCTTGCGCAAAAGTAATCGGCCAGCCTGTCCACGAACCTTTTACAAGAGGTGGGACCATTGAGAGTGGGATCCGCAGGATTGGGTAATTAAAATTCTCATTAAAGCCAGCGGCGGCATCTTAAAACGCGGTGTGGACAATGGGGCCTGGAACGAGGCCGCGGGCCCCGAGGGTGAAATGGGCCCGAAGAAACGTGGTCAGAGAAGTGGGATCAGGAAAGGGTCGAGAGGGGGCACGCCGGTGAGAGGCAGAATGGAACGGAGCTAACAGGCCATGAAGAAAGAGGAAACCCGTGCCGAAGTCTCGTTTACAATCGAGGTATCTGGAGGAGTCGAAACGCAGAGCAGCCCCTCGTATCGGGCTTGTTCTTCTGCACCTCATAAAATACCTGATGCGTTCGCGCAAGCCAGTGGTACGTAGATTCTGATTCATGATGTTTCTACTTGGCTTGTTTGTTCGAGGTTTCGTAAATCTCGATTGTATGTTATCTAAATTAAAATTTGTAGTTTATAGGGTACTAAAGTTTTACATATAGTGTATGAAAAATATTAAACGTAAAACTCAGTGAGGAACTTCAGAATGTAGAGTATCTCATTTTTGCAATAAATTCCTAAAGAAGGATAACAATCTTAGGCTGCACGTTCGTTTTTCAGTTACGATTGCAGAAAGCTCTCCATAAAATATTCAAGCAGTGACTATAAGACCACCGAACATATCCCCATAAAATTATTCCACCCTGCAGCAGGAATGATCGCGAAAGAACGGCGCAATCAATGCAGAAACGACCATGTACACGTGCGTTGTTTCGGTCGCGTTTGATTAAAGCAGCGCAAGTTACAGCGCCGTTTCAATCCAGCAGTTGGAGCAATCGGCGCATCGTCGCGATACCGGTCATTACTCGAATCTCGCGGCGGCCGCCAATTTCGACCGTCCAACACGAAACGCAGTCCGTATTGGGTGGAGCAGCCATCATTGAGGGCGCCGTTGGTTCGTGCCATGTCCCGAAACCCGTCATTACACACGCGTTTACTGCGCGCATAACCCCGTTCTGGTAGGTTGCCAGTCATTCGAAGTAATGCGTCCGGACAGGCCGAGGTTAAGCGAAGCTTTATCGATGCTTACACGCTGTGTGGGTCCAGTTTCTGATTCTGCGAGCGGTTTCACCATCGATGACGATGACAACGATGATCGTCCCTTCGGCGACTCGATATTCAATGAATAGAGACGGCCATTCTTGTTAGCGAACGTGAAATCGCCAATTCTTCGCGTCCTACAGCTTCTTGAGTAGCTGTCACGGTAACGCGGTGGATACGCCCCGGTGGAGAAGCATTTTTGTGATCCTCGATATTCATCGGAGTTAGCTGCGGTTGGATAGAGATTAGCGTGTCTTGTGGTTGGAGCAGTGAAGTTCAGGGAGAGTGATTCAAGCGCCGCTGATTTAGACAGCGATCTTATTGCGAGGCGAACGATTGTTGCGTGTCATCGTAATTAGAGGGAAAGCGCTAATTTTTTTAACGAAACGTGGCGTTGAAAACTTTTGTTTGGAATCGAAGTTGTTCGAGAATGATGTTCAAGTTTAGGATCGTGAGAATTTTTATTCGCAACGATAAACGCGTCAAGATTTCGATTACTATAATTCAATGGCAATCTTTCGAATTAAGTCAGAGAACTCTGTCCTTTCGCGTTACGTTCCGTGCGCAGCCTCACCGCTCTATTACGAACGAAAATCCCAAGTAAAAAATTAACACCTGCGCCATGCACCACGGAACCGTTCTTCCATTATTCAATCGGTCGATTCACGCGGGATGCGCCGCTAGTTAGAAGTAATGACAAAGCTCGATTAATAACAATAGCGAATGCTCGCTAGTCGAGTCATGTATGAACGTATTCGCCTCTCATCCAGCATTCATAAACGAATCGCGATTGCGAAACGTATGGTTGGCGAGCAACAATGAACGGGGCCCTCGAAAGTCGCAGACGATAAGGCACGCTGATTATCAAGAGCAGCGCGAGACCGGTATCGTTCATCGTACATTCAGGAATGTAGATGAGGCCAACCTTTTTTCGGCCTGCATTCATCACGGCCCTGAGCGTCCTTCTCTCGTGGTCCAGCTTCCCCTTCATCTTCGATCTTTCTTTTTTCATCCTTCCAGGACCCTCCTTCTCTCCTTTTGCGTCGTAACGAAAGCTGATCTGACCCTACGAGGGGCCCGGTTCATCCCTGGCCAGGGTCTGTTTCTTTTTTATTTATCATGGCGTTGTTCATGGTCTGTTATAAATATCCAGGAACAACCCGTCCCTCCCCTATCCGTTTACCCATCGGTCATCCAGTCGACGGAAGAGATGCCCCGCTGGTTTTTCCCGTTCGCCCTTGAACGCGAAAGACTCCAAGGCTAAGCTTTCCGGTCTCTTCATAGTCAAAGGATCGCACCAAGAGGAAGATCGATCATCTGACGTTGTACTTTTCGGGCGTGAGGAAGCGTGGCGTTTGAATTGCCTTCGAGACAAGTGGCGTTTTAAAGAGATTACTCTGTTGGACTCTGTTGGATATTGTTAGATTTTGAGGAACGCAGTTTGTGACGCGTTGAAGGAGCGTTTAAATTCTTGGCGAAGACACCATATCTGAACTGATTGTCGAAGATTTGAAATTAATCTAAATTTTTTAATTTCTAAATTTTTAGACTATTTCTTTCAATTGTTCCTGCTAATTCATTCTCTGTGAGAATGGTATTCTCCGTTCGTGTTCTCTATATTTTATATTTTATACTTTTTCCCTTAAAAAGTAATCGAACAACCATTCGCTCTCTGTAACGTTTCCTTTCTTCCAAACGGTTCGAACATTACCACACATACCCATTAATTCCTTTTAGGATCGAACAGCCTCGCTTCAAGTGTCGATGCCATTCTATGACTATTTTAGTCACCAGAGAAAACCGCACGCGCAACGGTTTCATCGAGAGAATCCCGAGCACGAGATTCAGGGCTCGAGCTGCAAGGTCGACGGGGCCCCACCACCGACCGATTCTGCGCTTCCGAGCACTCTTTGTTTGTTTTAATTATGCACCCTGCCACCTCGTCCACGAGGCTCTTCTTTTTTATCGTGTCGCGACCTTTCATGCTTCTCGTGAAACGGTGAAGCTTCCTTGAGATTGCTCCAGTCGACACGATCATTTCTGACATTTTATATTTGTTCCAACGTTACTTGGAATCCGGCAACGCATCGTGTTTCCGCGAAGAACGCGTTCAGATATGAATGTCTTTCTGATAAATTATTTACCAGCATCGATACGGCCTTCGGGAATCGTCAGGGATTTTCCTTATTATTGCGTGAGTGTTGTCGAGTGATAAATTAGAAGTGCGTTCCTCGAATTTTTGTCAGTTAATTGTTCAAGTTATAAAGGATCAGTGCGAGCAATATTTTTGTCCAACCGTATTTTATTAAATTTATTCCAGCATAATTTAGAATCGTAATTCGATAAAAAAACAAAAAAAATAAAAGCGAAACGATTTTCCAACCAATTTTCACTTATATTAAAACGAGACTTCTCGAAAATCTATTTTCTCACAAAGTTGTTATAGTTTAAAATAAATAACTATTACTGAAACAAATACTTTGCACAAATTTGAGCAAAAACTACCGATCAAAAAACCATCGGCTCTATCCTCTATGCACGTTCTCCAACTAGCCAACACCGACGCAAGAAAGATTCCTTAAGAAACCAAGCACAAAAGCAATGTTGTTCCCAGTCGAGCGCATTACCGTCAACTTTCCAGGAATCATTCGCAAGAAACGGTCCGCGAGATCCGTGTGCCATGTACCAAGAAAATAATACAACAAATACCTCGCCGGTATTTGCACGTACTGTACAATCAGCTCGAAGCCGGTCGGCTCTGTATTCTACGATTTGCCGCGCGTACCGTCCCGAACGACCGATCGATCACGCGTGCTTTTTACAAGGCCTTTATTAATCGAAGATTATAATCCTGCTCGACGGTCCGGCAAGATTTCTCCGACCTTTCCTCTGCATCTTCTCCTTCGTGCACCCTAACCGTTTCTTTCTCCCGCTACATCGTCGTCACCGTCCGGTAATCTTCTCTCGTTTCTGCGGCAGCGGATTAATTATTTTTCTTCCTCCGCGATGGACCGGGTTCACGGCCGTTCCCGTCGATCTTTCGCGATACCTGACCGGTCGTAATCCCTCGGTATTCTTAAAACACGCAGAGGACCGCTTGGTCCGGGCCATAGGGACACCTTGCGAGCCTCGTTCCGCGTTGCTTCGCGCTCCAGCGCGTCTCGTAAATCCGTACTTGGTTCTCGCGCGTCCTCATCGTTGGACCACGAAAAGTGGCTTCGAAGCTTAATCCGATCGAACGAAAAAGAAGGTTGACTCTGCTGGAGGTACACGCGGTGAAAAAAGTGACACGATCGGTGAAGAAAAGGACGTCGTTTCGGTTACTTCTTGAAAAAGAGAGAGAGAGAAAGATGGGAGGGCACGGAGATAAAGTCGCAAAATCGCGGCGCTCCACAGAGCTAATCCGCTTACGACGCCGATCCACGAACCGAGGAATGCCATCGAGCAGAGATTCCTTCGTGTAAAGATGAGATCGTTTCAAGGGATACGCTTAAGTCGCAAAATTATAGAAACATCAAGGCACCTTAAGGTTGGTGTCTATCCGGGGAACGAGCTTAATCCAGGAGGGCGCTTCGCCTGTGTTCCTTCTTTAATGGGTTTGTCCACGAGTGGAGGACAGGCCGCGGACGTTAAGGTGAAATTGTTATTGCGAGTAGAATGGAAAGTTGCACGGCGCGCGATTTAATGACCGATGTTTGCGAGCAACGGATTATTCGTGGAGTTTTAATGATCGTGCCGCGACGAGTTTGGCTGGGATTATTTTGACGCGGGGAATTAAAGTAAATGATAGTTTATGCAATAAACGGAGACGAGAAGAACGAAGATAAATGTGTCCTTGTCTTCTTGTTGGAATTTTGCACACGTATTATGAATATCGAGGCAAAAACAGAATTTAATGCACAAAAAGATTTTATTCGAAACTGTCGAGAATTGCGAAGATTTAATTCCATTTATAACATTCCTATCTTCTTGAGAGAATTCATTTTTCAATCCTGCGAATAATTTTAAGCGTAATTAAAGATAAATCCTATTCTTCGTACACGATAGATCTTCTACCAATAATTATTATTTGAAATACCATTCCCAACTTACACCATCCCCATCACAAATAACCATCGCTCCGCAGCAAGAAGCTACGAAACCAATTCAACCCCTTCACTTCAACCCCTAATCTTCACGACAGCCATCGCAACGAACCTTAATATACCAACCAATTGAAAGAAACTCGAGGTACAAGGCGCACACCCTTCGACAAGCCGATTCAACGCGCTAATTGAGCGCGCATTGATACGTCGCTCGGCGGTAAATCGATTACTTTATAGCAACGAGGAAGAATGCGTGGCCCTCCCTCGCTTCTCCCGTGTACACACCGGAGAGAAGGGAGGCAGTTCGCAACGTGTCGTCGATATATTAGCGTAATTCGCCCCGTTCACCGCGGGGTAATGGGGTAATTGCTTTGTGAGTCCCTGAGACCGCCGTGTCCCGGCTGTCTTGTCCTGTTTATACGTCTTGCGGCCTCTGCTCACCGCAAGCCTCCGACAAGCATTACCGCCGATAGACACTCTCTCGAAACGCTTTACACCCGGTAGTCGAGGCTGTAAAAGCAGCTCTACTAACACGCTCGAGTTTTTCCAGTTTCTCGTTTTGCTTCATTAAGAAGACCTGATGGAACGAGCAAGTCGTATCTTAACTGGCACCGACATCCTCGAAAAATGAGCTTTAATCGGTATTCTTCGGAGATTTGCGGAAAAGTTTGCGATAAGAGAGTTATTCTGAGCGTTCTGCCCGAGTTAATTAAACGAATTCGTGTTTGTCGTTGTTGGACTTTCACTGAAACGGTTAAAGATAAGGTTTGATAGATTTTTAAGGGTCGTTTTGGAAACGTTACGATGATTCAGATGAAAGTTGTTGATCATCCGTTTGGAAGATAAATCGTAACTCCTGTATAAATTACGTGCGCGTAACTTTTTGGTTGGAAAATTGTAATTATCGTAGTAATAAAGATGTAATATTTTCTCCCTTGTTTCTTAAACAAATTAAATTTCATATAAATTTCGCTTCGAGAAAACATCCACTCGTAGTTACGAGAAACCGTTCAAAATTAAATTCGAACTTCCACCATCTTTAGAAAATTCCACTCCACTCAATTAACCACGATCCTCTCTTTCCTGATCCTCAATATCGAGCTCGTTGCTTCAGAAACTCACAAAAATCCCTTACATGGGTCGACGACGCTTCGAATAAGGCTACCGATCGTAGTCCAAGAATGGCGTGCATTTTTCCACGGTTCGTTTGTCGGACACGGAGAACCGTTCTCCGCGGCGGCGGTGGCGGCAGCTTCTACGGAGACAAATGGATCGAGCACGGGTTGGTATCGCGGATCGCGTGTTTCCAACTTGGTCTGAGAGTCCACGGTGTCCCCCGTGTCTCTGCTGGAGGCTGGCGAGTGCGAAGTAACGAATCGACCATTGTCGCGTCACCGAGAGTCGCGCTGCCTGTCCGCGTTTCTCGCCGCGGACGAGCGCGGCCTGATGCCGCGTGATCCCGCCGACAGGAACGGACAGGAGAATGCTGAAACGGCAAGGTTCTAGCTGTTGCTTCGAGTCTACCGCTTAACAGAGGAACAACTGATAGACGAGGCCTTTACATGGGGAAAGTCGCGTGAGAAATTCTCGTGTTCCTGGAATTTTTTCGTGTATCGAGGATGATATTGAGGGATGCACGGGGATAAAGAAAGGAAGAGAATCGATGGAATGGAATGGAATGGAAGTACGGTATATCGAGGATGAGGTAATGTTCGATGAAGATGGAATTGTATGAATTTTTTTTACATCAGAAGTAAAATATATTTTAGAATTGAGAATTTTAGGTTAAAAAAGTTTCGACTTCCCAAATTTTCGAAAATTCCAATTTTGTTCGCTTCGTAGAAGCAATATATTTAAAAAGAATCATTCGTTGGTTTTAGAAATTAAACACAGTACTTTGATTGCAAAATAAATTGCACAGCAAGCGTTAAATAAATACTGTCCCTATTCAAATACTTCTCTTCGATAGAAAAATATCTTTCGTAACGAAATTAAGGGGAGCTAACGAATTCAACGATCCCGTCCGTTATAAGTGATACAACACTGTTAACTTAAACAGTAAACATATATCAGAGACCGGTTTGTAAGACTCGACCGGCTCTGTAAACTATATCGATCTTCCCGAGGGGTTAATAGGGGCAATAATTATGATCGATTCTCGCCTCACAGTGTTCGCGATGGTATCGATCATCACCTGTTTTTATTTCGGCTCTTTCCAACATCTTTCGCTCCTTTCTCTCTCTCTCTCTCTCTCTTCATTGATTCTTTTTTCACGCTCCTCGTGCGTTTACACGCGTTCTTCTACGACGAAATATAATCAAGGCTCCATTAAAGTTCCAATCGTCCCTCTCAGAAGATCCCGTATCTGTAATGAGAATCGAAATTCCTCCCCTTTCGTTCTTTTTCTTCCTTTCACCCTCTCGCAGCACGCGTGACTCTCGATTAATAACGCGTGGACGACTATATATCATTCGTATCGTATAAAAACAGATTGATGTGCTGTCGATTTTTGAAACATCGATAGCGTTTCTTTTCGAACTTACAAGATATTCGTATTTCGTTTGGATTTCGTTAGAGTATAACGCTTGAAACTGGAAGTATTCGTCTTTTGGTGAAAACAAGCAGGTAGGAAAAAAAATATTTATGTTGTGGATGAAGGAGAAAATGGGAAGGGACGATAACATAATCGAAGAGAAAATTGCCAATTATGAGCGTTGAAAACGAGTCCTGATTGCGCCCAATCGAGCGTGATCCGCCCCAAGATCAATCAACCTTCTCGTTTGATCAAACGGTGAAAGGTAACTAGAAACCACTGTGACAGAAACGTTTTTTAAGCCTCCACTTTTTTAAGCAATAATATTATGAACAGATTATTATATTCACGCTTGGATACACTTCGCGTTATACATAAAGAGCAAAGTATCATGAAATTTACTGTCATCAGATATTAAGATATTTGATCCAAGTTCAGCCTTGTTTGGTAAAAATTTCGTGCTACGGATACGAATTTCTAAAGCAACGTTTCAACAAACGAAACCATTGGAATTTCTATTTTTCTCTTTTTTTTTTTCTTCTTCGACGTCTCATTTGGAAGTCAAAGGCTACTTTCAGACCTTTCTAAACTAACCTACGATTGATGGCACTTAATTACCAACTTTCTCCTACAAAAGAATTCCTACCAACGGAATACTTATACTCGAACAAATTAAGATCACAAAGGTTCGATAATGAATGGATCTCAACGCACTATAACGCTATTCGTTCCGCGCTCCATCGTCCGACGACCATAAAAAAAGAAAAAAAAGAGGGAAAGAAAAGGCAAGCATGCATATCGCGAGTACCAGTCGGTTCTAGTCGCTTCCATCGGACGCAAGAGCGAATTATTTCATCGATTCACGGCGTATGCAGATTTCGTGTACCGTGAACGTTTTCATCGCGGATTCTAGTCTCGAGTTGCTTCATTAGCGCTCGCCGTTCAAGGCAGATCGGTCCGGGATTCGCAGTGGCGTGAGAACCGAGGATCGGCAGCGATCCCTCGATTCGCGGCTTGGAAAACCTTGATTCAATATTCCTAATTGTTATTCACTGCGTTCGTCGTTTTAAATGAGTCACGATTAGCGAAACACATTAATGACGTCTACCATCCAGTCTACCGTCGCTGGTGGCGCTCGAGTTTCCCGACATCTTGTATCCACTCCACATGTTCGTATCACAGAGTATTTGTTGTTTCAATTCGCTTGAACGATATTTAATTTGTTTCAAATAATAAACGAGCTTTCATCATTTTTATCTTGTTACGCTAACACATTTACCGTTAGTTACTATTAATTAACCCGATCCGATCTCGACTAATTAGCATCGAAATCAGGCGTTGAAAAATTTCATCATAGAAGTTACTTTCAAATTCCTCCCTTTCACGAAACCTAATAACACGTAAATAAAAAGAAACCAAATAAAATCTTGGAAACCTTTAGACCTACAAAAATATCGTCGAACGCCCTCGAAGCTTCTTTTCATCTACCTCACACACCGTAATTCACGACAAACAGGGCATTACCCATCCGCGCATCGAGCTCAATTCCAGCGAACCACGTATCCTCCGTCAATTAACCGAACAACCTCTAAAAACCATCGAAATCGAGCAAAGAAACGATGTCCGATTCACCTGTACCTCGACGCGTCAGAAATCCACGGAACTGGAGAGAGATGAATGGAACGCGGAGCACGGTCGAATGGTGGCGAAAGAGAAGAAGAAGAAGTAACCAGAGGGTACTCCTGAACCAAGCGTCTCTGTCCCCTGATTAGATCATCAAGAATCGTCCGTCGGGGAGCCGGCAAATGGCGATGCAGCGGGCAATGAAATGCAATTTATTCAGGTTAGGGATCACTCCCCGCGAAGATACAATTCGCCTGACGCGTGGAACACCCAGGAGCGACGATGGAGATGCGGGGAGGAAAGAGGACTGGGTGCGCGCGCCCTGAGAGCTCGTTATACGGGCAATGGGAATGCGACGGAACGGCGAGCGCCGCTCCACCGCTGGACCACCCTGTTCGATACCGGCGGAGAGGGATCGAAGGACAATGTCTCACTTGAATTTACTATCGGCCCCGTATTCCCCGTACCAGGCCGGCTTTCTTGCGACAACGCTCGCCGTGGCTCGCTCGACTAACCGTGGCCTGGAGAAACGCGGCCACGTTGGCACACTCCACGACTGAGAGCTGGAAGGTGGTTTGAAAGTCGGGGGATTAAGTGGTTTCACGGTGATCGTGGTGTCCGTGTGAAACGTGATCGTGGTGGTGTCGTGTTTTGACAGATAGTGGAACTGGTGGGGCTACTGGTAGTGGTTCAAGGTTAAGGGGTGAGTTTTTTGAGTCGGGGCGGGTTACCCTCGTAAGGTGGGCACCTGTTGAATTGTTTGGACTATTTTATACCCTGCTGTTTGTTACTTATGGATGCACAGACTAAGAACTATGTTTGGTAATCAGATTTTTTGTGGGTAATACGATAGACGTTTGCGTACTGTGGCGACGAAGAGAGAGTAGAGAAAGTTTCGTAAATTGGAGGATGGTTGGGAGAGTAGCGAGCTGTTCCGTTGGTTTAACGTCTCGTTTGTTTGCTCTAACGACGGAAAGTGCGAGCCAAGGAATACATACTTGGTTTTAAATGTTTTTAAAAAATTGTCAAAGTAAGCGACGAAAGTTTACGATAGAAAAGGTAAGCCAATATGTTGATTCGTGTTAGAGAAATCGTAGTTTTGAATACATTGAATTATCGAGATTTCCTGTTACAATGTTTGAACGAGAAAAACTGCAAATATTTTTCTAACGTAGTAACGAGCTAATTCGTAATTAAGAACAGTACAGGACGTCGTGCGTTGTAATTTGTAACTCATAGGTGAATGTTTCCGACGAAGGAACCTCAACTTCCTGTAATTTCACCTCAACCTCATCCAGTATGAGTTTCACTTCGTTCGCCGATATGCCATCTACAACTTCGATCGGAAAATCTGCACGCTGCGCTGGTGCAGCGTGCTTGGCATACTAAAACGAGTCGCGTAACTGTACGCACCGATCGACGCGTGTCGTTTACGTTAAAAGCTCCAGAAATGACGTAATACTTCGCTTAAGTTCAACTTGTTGCAATTTTTACCGTTTAAAAATACCAGGCTCCAGAAAGGAAGAGCTACTATTAGAACATCCTGTTATTCGCGCACAATCGTTGATTACAATTCTTCGAAATTCGTTAAAAGTGATTGTCACAAAAATCTTCACGTTGCGTCAGTTTGCTTCGCGTTCCTGTCCACCAACGCACTTCCGATCGGCGAAAAAACATGTCCGCTATACGGCAGAGAGTGGGGTAGGGTATCAGAGCAGCTCGATTGCGTTAAGGTCGACATCCGTTCGATTATCGAGGCCGTATCCGCGCTAACGGAGACGATAATAGTTACGCGGACAACGATAATTATGCAGCGCACTTTTCTTCGTTCTTTCGCTCCATCTAAGTCGAGTCAGCTGACTGCGTGACCGATGATGTCACCGTTGCAGCGTACTCTCCTCGACGCGTTCTCCAGAGGAACGACACCCACTTGGCCTAACACCTACTTGCTGTGCAACGTCACGATTCGAGTACTCCTCTCATTTCGAGCTTCCCCCTTTTTCCTTCTTTTTGCAATCCTGTTTCTCCCATCTTCTCTCTTCTTTCATCCTTTTGCCTCAGCCTAAAGCTTCCTCTTTTTCCATCCTGTTCATTTCTCCCCGCGCTGCCTTCTCGATCGGTCTTTCTCTTTCTCCCACGCGTAAAACGGTCGTGAGCCTCGCGGTTGTACACCCGACGAGAGCTTATTAGAACACACGTAGCTAGGATCCCTCGGATCCGTAAACGGCGGGATTCGCCCACGTGGCCAGTGCCTTGAAAGGTATACCTGTCCGTCGTTTTCAAGCGCGCCTCTTTCGAGTCATTAGCGGGGCTCCCTTCGCGGAGTATCGACCCTGCAGGAAAGACAGGCTTCTTTGTTCGGGGGATCAAGGTGACGAGAGACATGCTCCTCCCTGCGATTCGAATGAAGTTGCCGCCGTAATGGAGCCTGCTGCGATTTCGCCGGTTTCGGTGGTTCAATGGATCGGCTGCTGGAATTTATATCGTTTCATCGAGATTTATGCCGCTTCACTGGGTGACGCGTGTAGTTGTAAAATTTGTTCGGAGCAAATGATTACCTAATTGTTTGCACGTTAAATGCTTCGATGTAACGCTAACTCGCTTAATCTTGGTAGCAAACATGTCTTTAAAATCGTCATTTCTCAAGGTTTGCTTTGCTAAACGTTATCGCTCAAAAATATTTCTTATTATTTATCAAATACAGATTAACGTTCTAAACTGTGACCAATCTAATCATTATTGGAGTAGCACGTGTAACGATTTGTACCTCGGAAATGTTCAATCGTTCTCCTACCACAGCGTACTACATACCAAAACTTGGTCAACTGTTTCTTCCCACAGGACACCGATCAACCGTTCGCTTCCAGTATCTTCGCCACTACTTCCACACCGGCAAAACACCGTACCCCGAGTATTTGATAAATCCAGTCCCCCATTCGCGCTACAAATCTCAACACATTCGTGGCACGTCAGACGCGGGAACGGTGGTAGCAGAAAACGGTAGTAGCATGGTTTTCTTTTACCCCTTTGAAATATCGCGACAGAAGCCACTGGCTGGTCGCTACTTTTTCCTACGGATTTTGTCCCCGAGTCTCTAAGTCGCCGCGGCATTTGCCGCGATCCGTCGAAATATCGGGGTGTCCAACGTATAATAAGACACGGATGAACGCTGCTACGGACACCTCGGACACATGTCACCGGTGCACGGACGAATCCTTGTTGCTCGTTCCCTGGACAGCGTCTACGTCCACCACTCGTCAATTAGAAGCGACATCGTTCCCGACACGAAAAACCTGGCCGGGCTAGTACCTCGAATCGGGGCCGTGGGGATTCGGGAGAATGACATTAACATACCGACCACGGGTGAAACGGAAAGAGACAGAGAGCGATGAGAGCCAGGATAGGGTTCGACGGAGGCGGACGTGCGTCCACCAGCGAACAGATCGGCAAGAAACCAACCACTGTTCCCCAACTCTGGGCAATCTCGCGCGCCAACTTTCGAGAAACCAGCAAATTCCGCGCGGTTCCCCGGAATCGATCGAACTTCGCGCCTGCCGGCACGATGGGGCTCGGGTAATTAAGGAAGACGACTTGATTCTGCGTCGTCTGTCGTCTTCATCGGGGACCCTTGATTACCCGAAGTCGTCCGGATTTTTTAGCCCCGATGCGATGGGAATTGTCATCATGTGCGCTTCGATGTGGAGAGAACGATTGTTGGAAGATAATTTTGAAAGACGAATGGTATTTGTACATCTAATGACGGCGCGTTTGTTTTTTTCCACGGAAGTGTTATCGAGGACACCGATTTAAATAATCTAAACATGTAATAATAACTAGCTTTGCGCTTCTCGAAGAAACACGATGCGAAGGAAACGAAATTACAATGTCTCCGCGTACGTGAATGAAAAGCAGAACCGAAAGAGCTGACTGTGAGAGCTCAAACAGTGGTATCATTATGCGAAATGGTGCCATTATAAACAGGTCGTATAACACAGTGACGTGATATTGAATCATACCATTAGGTTATAACACGCAGTCGTAAAACTGAATTATAACACACCTCTCGCACCTTACCAATCCTCGATTCCCTGCGCTAATCTACTTAATACATCACAGACTGAATACCTATGCCACAAATACGTTTCCAACGAACTCAAACGTCTAGACGCACAATATGTACTCGTTCCCAAACCACATAGGGTAACAATCGTCCCACTGGGTGCAACAGCAGCCAAAAGGGTGCGAACGAACCGATGACCTTCGATCTTGTCGATGACCGACGTCGCGTCTAGAAGAGCGTTGAGAACAATGCCTCGGTGACAGTGTCTGGGACAACTTGGAAGGGTGAAAAGCGTCCACTCGGGACGCTGGTCAATTATGCAAGGCGCCGCGAGTGTTTCCCCGTACAATGGAGGCTCGCGTTGCTTGCCAGCGTCGGGGAAGCAGAACGTCGTCTCGGACGTCGTGGGATACACGCGGCGAGGAACTGTACACACAGGGTGGGCGTCAAGGACTCTCGAGGCGAAAGAGGAAAGACGACGGACCGGTACGGCGGCCATATGTGGACACCGTGTAGACGAACGAGCCGCGTGCACGCGCACACGCGCGTCGTGTCTCGCCTATGCGCGACCGAGCCTTCCATTCGTCCAAGTTTCGGTGCGACCGGTGATTTACGGAGTCGATCGAAGTGCTGCTCTACGATTCTGAAGCACTTCTATCGCGAGGTCTATAGTAAAGAGCGATGGAGTAATTGGTGTTTAATAGTTAGGTAATTCGGATTTGAAAAGGCACGTGTTTGGGATATAGGGTAGATTGTACGAGTTTGACGGACAGGTAATCTGTTTGGTTTTAGTTCTGTGTCGAGGTATACCGTATTTATGTATCGGATAAATATCGTTGGCTTTGATCTTGGTTTCTTAAAATAGGTTTCTAATAACATCTAATAATAGCACCTATCCCTTTGTTTCGATACTTTGAATAAATTGCTTCCCTCGTGAAACGGTAGGAATAAATTACCGAACGCTCGACGGTTACTCAACAAACATTCCACCAACTATCCCAAAGTCGTTCGAAATAATTTTCTATAAATATTTCCTCGTTACTATTCAAGACGTCGCTCCGTCTACCCTTGATTAATGCAAGCAGCGTATCAGAAGCGATCGTTTCTCGAAACCGTGCTCGTAAAATCCCGTATTTTCCAACATATGTTCGAACGTATCGACTTCGTGGAACCAAGACCGACCGTCGTCGACAATGAAATTCCACAAACCTCTGCACACTCCTTCCTTCGTCCTGCTAATTGATCGTAAATGGGACTTCACGTTCGCGATGGCCGGTACGCTAAAACACGAGGAAACTCATCGCGGATAGGAAAGTACGGAGGAAGAAAATTAAAAAGTGACGCGCGTACCGGCGCGAGTATGCGTGTAGACGTTCGAATACTCGTTTGTCGAGTCTTGTGTCCCGGCTGCAAGACGGATACCGTGTTCCTAGGGAGTCCACTCCGGTTCTCCGGGCTGCGCGCGTGCCAATGTAAGAGACTGTTTCGCGGCCCTGCACCGATCAATCGTCGGGTTTTACACCGTCGGGACGCAAACTGGTTTCGCAGAGACGTATTTGCGTTAATGGGACGCTCGTACCGTGAATACCTACCACGGTATGCGACACACGGCGAAATGAGCTTCCCGTTTTGCGATTACGAGCGGAAAAATCGGAAGTTATGATGTAATTTGTACGAGGTCTCTGTCTTTTGCTCAACAGTGTCCTTTCGTTTTCCAAGTATCGTAAGTATCTCAAATATATGGCCCGTGGAAAGACGGTAATAACGATCGGTATTGCAGTCCCAGATACATCGGATCGTAACAGTCGTGTTGTTTGCGTGCGCGATTGCAACAAGGAAATTGAATCTGTTATAGGAGTTGCGTGCGTTCGATACGAATCCGTTGTGTTAATCCGAGATTTTAACCTAGTTTTAAAATTAATAGTTTGTAGCAATGATCGATGTTGTTTGTAAAACTTGGAAAATTACACGGGATACTGCTGCAGACTATGAAACTTATATCGCATATTCTAAAGTGTACATAAGTACACGCAAATATACTGTATACATATAGCAGAATATTAGATCTGTTTGATACTTTAAATCACATTAGAGGAAGGAGCTATTTATCTAGCTACGACAAACACGTCAAATCCGTACATCAGCTGCCCATGCATTAACGATATATCAAAAATTCGAAGTAACGACAACGTCAAACATAATAGCACCGAATGCATTACATCCTATACGATAGATTATCACAAATCGATAAGCAGATAAGTAGAATAAAACGAAAAGCAAAGGAATGTAGCTGAAACACAGCACTAATTGGCTAGGTACAACACAAATTACCCAGTCGAGCTATCGTACATCTCTCCCTCTTAATACCCCGACAGCGCTAAACAATTTACGCGCACCGACTTCATCGAGAAGTAACAAACTGCCGCGATAAGGCGGAACAGCACGTGGGTGTCCCAAAGGGCGATATCGATGGTATCGATTAGCTCGTTCCAGATCCGTAACTCGTATCACAGGGTTAACGTAACCGTCTAATAACAGTTTCACCGGCAACTACTCCTGGCTCGGTGCACGCGGACAACCGCGACACGCAGGATCAATTATCGGATGATCGAACGGTGGTATATCTCGCATTGCTTTCCTTTCGTGCACAGCCGCTCATTTGCGTAAGCGAGTGCGGCACGTACGCCTGTGGGCTCGGGGCGCAATCATAAAAACCGAGTATAATCGGCGTAATTACCAGCCAATGAGCGGTTCGTACTCCTAGCTGGATACAGTAGGTATATCTCTACCTACCCATCGGTCGACGGTTCGCCTTTCATTTCGACCGACCCACGTAAGCAACGCGAGCTACGCAGCACGCGTTCTCGCAAAAACAAAAGGAGAAAAGATTTCCTCGATCGGAGCATGGCACGATCGTGAACGGAACGATTCGATTGGCACGAAACGTACCGTCGTGTATACTTGTACACGTGTATAATTGTACGCACGAAATCGCGTGTCGGGAGGAGGAAAAGGTGCCTCGGGTTCGGCAAGGTTGGAGATATTCTTGGAAAGGTCCGGTTGAGAAATAACGTCCATGAATATTGGAGGGAAAAATACACACGTTTCGAGTAAATCTTTAGATTACGCAGTTTTTTACGTATATATATATATATATATACGTATTTTGGTACTTGTTTCGTGTGATTTTTTATCAATTAAGATCCATTAACGTCTGGCGTGACTGTGTCGTAAAGAACGTAGCATACGTTTCTACGAAATAATTTCTTAATTTTCAAAGACTTAGCGAAACAATTATTATTCTCGTACACAGAGTTCAATACCGTCCTAAATTATAAAATTTACTCTAAATGCTCCGTTGCGCGCTTCTCATAACAGTTCTCCAACAGCCTAACAAAGGCACTAACCTCTCTCACCCTCGTACCTCAGGAAATTACGAAACAACGAACAGAACCAATATAATCACGGACGAACAAGGGAATGTATGGAAATAAAAACACGCAATGCATCGGAGAATCGAGCGAGTAAGTAATATCTCCTTTCGCTTCGTTGTCCGCTCTAATGGAGCCGCATCAGAGGAAAAATACGCGGTCATGAGATTCTTCTGCAACCGGACTTGGGCGCTTAACCGTGCACTCTCGAAGGCTGGATGTACGACCATGGCAGGGTACGTGTATGCGCCTATACATCTCGTCCGGAGGTTGAATTCTAGTCGTGGCGAGCCCTCGTAATCTTTAGCCCCCGAGGTCAGCACGAGCTCGTCCGTACCACCGGAGATCCTCCGTAGATAGAGAAGCTCCGGCTGAGAAACTCGTGTTGGTATGTTGCTCGGTACACGATGCTACCCCTCTGTATTGGTAGATAGATACCCGACAGTGCATGGACCGTTCTCCGGAGGCTGGCCGCATATTATGCGGCCGAAGTCGTGCTCTGGCTAAAGACAAAGCCCTCCACGGATGCTGTGCCGAGATATAGCAAGTAGTGAGAGCAGTCGAGGGTTCAAAGGTTCTACAGCTTTCGGACGCAGCACCGTGGAATTACGAAATCTTTCTTTTGCTTCGAGTCTTGCTTTCGAGAGCTTTGACGATGGCAGGATAGCCAAAAGTTTCGAGGTAAGATAAAGAAGTCAAAGGTTTGGTGAAGGATTCGAAGAAAGTTGAGTTGGATATTTTTAAAATATCGTACTTGATTTGTGTTAAATTTCCGATTTTGACTTAGCGCTGATTTTGACTAAGCGTTCAGTCGAAGAAAATCAATTGCAGCGGTGTTTATAAGAAGCAACGTCTTAAAAGTCACGAATACAATGACTCTGATGTACTTTGATTATACTCCGCGTCTGAAATGCACCAAGAGCAGCCAACGCATTGATTACGTACAGCGTCCGAAGGATTTATAAACATTTCAGCCGAAACGATTCTCGGTATCCTTTCGTTCCGTTACAAGTTGCGTGTTTGCTCGAGACTCGCGTTGAAGATTAACATTTAGATGTTGACAGTAGTACTATTCTGTGTACGGGCGAGCGTTACGGGCAACGTGATAAGAGATAACAGCGTTGTCCAACAGCGGTTCGTGAGTTTTACCAGGTGCGAATGGCAACTAATAAACTTGCTCTTATCTCTTCGTAAACGCGTTTAAATTTCATGTTAAACAGGAACACCGTCTTCCCCACTAATTTACTCATCGATAAACGAACATTCAACGCGACCTTTATCCTTTTTTAAAAATCTTCCAAAGATTTGGATCGCTCAGAGTTCGTAATTAAGAAAACGGTATTACCAATCGTTGTTTCCACGCTTGCATAAAACGATCCTCTTTCGCATGATCGCGCGCAATCCATGCAATCAGCCGAAGCACGCGAGAATCGTAATCGCATTCCTCGAGTATCCGAGTCGAAATCAAGGAAGAAACGGCGAGAAACAGTCGAGGCTCGATTATCGTTGGCGAATCTCGGCAGAAGATCGGTGCGAGCAGTACCGTGGCGTTCAAGATATTCGTGATGCAATCGCGGATCTATGATCCTCTCCTCGAGAGCTGGCTCTGTTCGCGGGAAACCTCGAGTCCCGGGACGCTGTGTACACTGCTCGCAGGACCAAGCGATTCGCGTGCATCCTGCACCACGTTCGACGGTATAGACGCCGTTCGAGCGCGACTTTAGCATCGGTTTAACCTCATTCCTGCTGGTGACGTCACTCTCGCCTTTCCCTCGACTCTGGACCTTCCAGCATCTCCCGAGATGTGCAACCAGCCATCTATCGACTATTATAGACGCACGGACGATTATTCGTCTCGGTGAACGATTCGCGAGCGAGCTAAGCGCGATGTTTTCTTCTTCTACCCTCCTCCGGTGTTCGCGAGAGAAACATGAAAACCGATCACGAACGGTCGCGAGTTTGCCACGATACGTGGCCGGCGTGAAAGTAAGTCGATTGTGAAATTTAAATCGGCTATGATTCGACTCGCAATTTTCGAGTAGTGTGTGAGTTTGCTTATTTTTAGTCACGCTTCCAGGGTTTTGATTTATTTCCAACTATTCGTGGATGATTGTTTCTTTGTTTCCTTTGATTGCATTCAAGCGGTTGCATAGTTTGTTGGTTGTATACTTGGTAAAGGTCGCTGACGATTATATCGTTTCTCATCTCTGTCAATGATAATCTTTCCTCGGCGCCACGAGATTACTAATAATTGCGCTATCAAACAGTTATTGGGATGAGCGATGGTCATCATTAGCTCGACGGTTTTGTAATTGCAGTGGACAATACCGATGCGGTGTAAAAATTTATTTCATCTGATAATAAAAAAAAAAAAAAAAGAAAGAAAAAACTACACAAATTGCATGTCTCGGCGTCGTCGAATAAACGAGCCGATAGCCTCATCAATTAATACTTCTATTCAAGGTTTCGAATACCTTATTGGATTTAATAACGCCGCTGGTTGCGTAAAGAATAACAGTAAAGCGTGACGTCTTCGACGTTAAACGAGCAACAGATTTTAGTGTAGTCGCCATTAACGAGGTCATCGATGCCCTATAAATTCCTCGCCTTATCTAAATTGCGTGTATAACAAGAAATTAAACGTTTACACCGCACAAAAAAATTTTTTTTTTTCTCTTTTCGTCCTGTCTATCAATACATTTCGTACTCGAAATATTTTTTTCTTTCTTCTTTTACGAGATTTCAAGAACAAAATGTGTTCTTACGAAACTCCATTGCGACTGCGTGGATTCCATTAAAAAGAGATGACAGGTACCAATTACAGACCGATGATTATCGATTAATTGGCTTCTGCTTTTAAGACGCATCAAGCAACGAGGGAACCAGGATGATCGTCGAAAACGAAAAGTCGATGGTTCGTAAAGGAATTAACATTTTTTTTTTTTTTTCTGACCAGCTTCAGAGATGCTTTTTTTTCGAGGCAATAGACTCGACTATAAAAATGGACACAATGTTTCTGTGTGAGTGCGCGCGTGCCTTTGTGTACGTATTCTTTTCCTTTAGGCTGTATCAAAGCAGGTGAGGTATCCCATAGAAAGGTATCCCATAGGGTTCCGGCGTCAATACCCTCTAACTAAGATGGGCCTTAAGGGTCTGCGCATGGGCTTTAAAGTGTCCCATCGATTGTCCAAAAATTACACACTGCTCTCGACTCTTGTACATTGTGTCTGAGAAAACCGTGAACGTTCGGTCACTTGCTATAAGTCTTCTTTAAGGTCAAACGTTTATTTTTAGGGTGTAAAGAAAGGTTTCGCGTTGAGAGTCAGGTAATGGTACTTTTCGTGTTTTGTGAAACGTTAAAAAAAAGAAAAAGAAAAAGAAAAAGAAAGAAAGAAAGAATTATCGTTGAGTAAAGTTGCGATTAATTGAATTCTCGATTTTGCAACGTCTTCGATGAGTAACAGCATCTATTTAAGATACGAACGTCTATTAAATAGATTTTGCTCGTACTAAACTGNAGAGTCAGGTAATGGTACTTTTCGTGTTTTGTGAAACGTTAAAAAAAAGAAAAAGAAAAAGAAAAAGAAAGAAAGAAAGAATTATCGTTGAGTAAAGTTGCGATTAATTGAATTCTCGATTTTGCAACGTTTTCGATGAGTAACAGCATCTATTTAAGATACGAACGTCTATTAAATAGATTTTGCTCGTACTAAACTGATAACGGTACCATTATTGGTTCGTTATGCGTAAAATTATGCAAACGTCGTAATTACGATATTATATATTAAACGGTTACACAGCTCACGCGCAAAGGGTAAACCGTACAAAATATTTGAACCAGATTCTCCGCGATAACGCGAACATTGCCGCGCCTACGAAGCGCGACGTAATGCGCCGGTTATTCCGTCCGCGTCCACCAGAAACTGGTCGATGTGACAAATTGCTCGATATCAAAGGAACGAAGCGAACGGAAAAGGGGCAGGGACTTTCGCAATCTATTTATCACCGACGTAAGTCGTGTCTTTCGTTTGAAAATAATGGCTACTCGAAACCGTCGCTAACAATGCACATTACCTATATCGATTACTTTAACAATCGGTTATTCTTTCTTGGCTTCCACCACGGAAACGTGCTTTCAGGACGAAGAAAAAGCGAGGGAATTTCGTGTAGGCCGTTTGTACCAGCGCGTCATCGGTATTCCGAGTTTTCGCATCGCTCGTTGGAACATCGTACGCTATCAACAGAGCATTTTTCCATGAGTTATCTCGTAAGCATAAAAGTTTTCTGCGTTTTCAACGATACGCTTAATTCTATTCTAATTATATGGATGACATTCTAATGTCATTCCTCGTGAGGTTTTCTTCCTTGTTCTTTTCTCTTCTTTTTTTTTTCTTTTCTCTTCGGTCGGAGAACCTACGACACGAACAGATTATCGTTTCTCTGTTTCAAGAGTAGGCCCGTCCTTAGAGGAAGCAGAGTTGTATTTCTTTTTTATTTCTTTTTTTATTTCTCTTCTCGTCGCACTGCTTCACGGGAACGCTGAACGCATCCTACATCATACTCGACCGAGAGTGGACGCATCCATATGTACGCATAACCATAAAGCGACATCCCAAACGTGGTATTCCGACGTCGAATGATGCGGAGAAGTCGAAGGCATTCGTTATAGTGACGAACGTTCGCACACCGGCAACCTAATCCGGCTTCGTTTAGTACATTTCAACAAATTATACGGCCGCTTTTCTTCACTTTGTCCACGCCGGAATAAATTTGTACCGGATGAAACATGGAAATCGTTCCGGCCCTATTTTATGATTTTAAAACGGAGCGGAATATATTTGCGTTTCCGAGAAACAAGTCTTATCGATATTATCTATGTACAGCCTACTGCCTCGAAACATTTGTTACTTTCTCATATTTATTCAAAAATGGAACACTTAATGGAACATTGACAAATTTTTAAGCGGCGACGCTTCGTTAAAAAATTATTTATTTATTGTTGCGTAGCAGCAAATAAGGAAATAGCATGTACTAAAAATTTTCACACACACGCGACACAAGCAGATGTCAAAGGGTAGCTTCGGTCGGAGACAAACGGTGGTGAAAAAAGGTGGACCGCTCCACGTTTTCCCCGTGGCTTCAGATCTTTCAAAAGGTAAGCCACCTAATGGTCCGGTGCAGTGGCAGATGTCACATGCTCGCCGGCCGATGTTTTTCAAACGGACGTTTTACCGCCAACGCAAGCCGACAGCTTCTTACCCCGGCGTTCAAGTCTCTCGGAGTTACTAACGACCCCGCAAACATTAGGCGGCGGAGATCCCGGCGAGACCGCGAAGAAGAAATTCCAAGCTTGTGCAATCCGCGTGCTCGTGGGCCTGGATATCGACGCGAAGTTTCTTACCAACGATCAATCGTGCACATGTGTACATGTGTACATGTGTACATCTGTACATGTGTAACAACTTTACGAAGCAATTGGAACGCGGCATAACGAGAGGAACGAGCAACAGCTCGTCGAAACGTCGAATCGACACGGAACTCGTGCGTCGATCGCGGAAAGAGAAATACATCGAGGAGAAGACACGAGATCGGTGCAAATAGAAAATCCACGAAAGAAACGGAACAAACAGTTAGACTTGGAACAAATGTGAAAATGAATACGACAAACCGGAGGAGCTCGAGGTCGAACGTGTTTATAACAACGCGCAAGCTGTATCGAGTTCACCGTTAATTCCTAAGTACGATATACCTCTCACAAGACGATCGAATTGCAGGACGACCACGATTCGAAATCGGAGTAAGGCCGATCGAGTGCTAATTCAGATCCAGCGAACGTGAGCGACGATCATTTGGGAGATTCGATCGTGGTCGATCGCGCGAGGGATCGTGCTTTTTTCCGGCCACGGTGTCAAAATGATCAAGAGCGATCGGTCGACGTGGCACGGCAAAAACCTATATATCTGGTCACGTAGTGATCCGCGACAAGCTACAAATGGTTCCGCGGATCTGTTTACGTTCACGGTCAGAATTTATGGGACGAACGTGCGCCGCGGCGCGTACGTGAAAGTCTAGGCTCGCGCGATTTCGGGAAAAAAACACGGTCGCGGTGATGCCGCCGGTTTGGCCCTTTATAAATCTTTTGTCTGAAAAGCAACGTTGGTATGTCGTGCTTTTTACAGAAAACGCGTGCGTCCATGCCGAGTTTTCGGTGGCGGCGCGCAAAGGCCGTGCTCCACGGTCGACGTCGCCGAGGATACTCCCGACCTGTGTTGCACGAGGGAAGAATGTACGCAAGAAAAGTTAAGGCGTGTCGATCTACCGAACCGGGGAGACCAGACCGTCTCTCGACTGTCGACGACGTTTCTCCAGAAACTTTCGCCGGTGCCGCGAGTACAAACGATGGAGCTACGAGTTAGAGCCGCTAGACAACTCGCAGTCGCTCCGATAGTTATAGGAACGTTCTAGGAAGCCATTAAACTCGAGGAATATTCCATCGAAACGATAGAAGAACACCGGTGCGGCGATGTTTACCGTGCAAAAGGTGAAAATACCTTTTGTACACGCACGATGATTAACGTGGATGGGTCTCGAGAAAATATTTGAGTACACCGTTTTGTTTTGTCATTTTGCTCGACTCGGAGGTTTCTTTTTCAACACCTGAACCCTAAGTAAGGTGTCTCCGTGTATCAAGTCACTCACCGTCTATTTAGCAGCGAACATTCGACCGACGAAATATCCAAGGCAAGGCATTCGACACGTTGCACGTTCGAAACTTCAAGGAAACGAACGTTCACTTTCAAAACTAGTAACTCGTGTCTCCACAGTTTTCGTCGGCCGCGTGCACCAGTGGAAACACTAAGAACATTCAAAGTATTCGTTCCATAAACTCTTATCACACTTTCACGTAAACGATGCTCCGATTGTTGTGAAAAAGCTGAATCACCCACGTGGTCCTCTGGGTGGTCGAGAAAACGAACGATTTTCACCGATGATAAGTTGCGATCGCGAGATTCGATATTAAGATCGTGTTGGCTGATGTTTCTCCAACAATGATCAACGGATGTAGAGTCACGCGAGACGCTCAACACGCGCGAGAGAAGACAGCAGACGTCTCCAGACGGGCGCGTCCATGAGATCAACTGATCGAGGTGGCACGCGAGATCGAGTTTACGCGGCTGATAAGAGGTGCACGCGCGCACGCGTTATCACTGTCAAACACGTTGACGGCGCACTCTGCTTCGGTATGGCATCGCTTCCACGAACCCGTTCTCTCGACCGTTGTCTCGAGTTGCCAAGAGCGGACACGGCAGAGAAACGAATTCCTTCGTCGTTCCTTCGTCCACATAAAATCCGAAAGTTTATCGTCACCGTTCCGGCCAACCTGTTTCCACTGACAACAATACCCCGAGCGTTCTCGAGCCTCCCCTTGTCAACGTGTCCTATGTTCCGTTCGTTTCGAGACGACCACGCGTCGCTTATCCTTTTCGCTGAAAAGTTCTCCAGAGTCGTATCCACCCACGATGCGATCCGATCGAAAATGGTCTACGAAATCAACGACAACCGAACAACAACGTTTCCACGACGACACACGGATTGTTTACCGAATCACTCACGGTTCCACGATACTACACGCCGAGAGAAAGAGCGTACGCGTTGAACAACACACGAGAAAGGAAGAGGCGGCTTTCACGAGAATTCCTGCCGATCTTTCGAGGCCTCCTCTTCGGTCCGCGCGTCTCACCTTGCGGAGAGCGAGTCTCCAGGTCGGCCATGCAACGACGCACAGGTCCACGCTGGGCAGGAGTCTCTCCTCGCCTCTCCTGCACCTTCGGGCCTCTCCCTTTCCACCTTCTACCACCACCACCGTCGCGTTGCTCGGTACCGCCACTACCACTGTCGGCACCGGAGTCGCCACCACCGAAGTGCCTCTCCACCTTCTCCTTCGTTGCCGTCAGACTTCCTCGCCTCTCTCGCCACCCCTCTCGACCGACCAGAAGACAACTCCTAGCCTCTTCTCGTCCCTCTGCCTCTCTCACCGTGCCTCACCTCGCCGTACCTTACCTCGGCGCTCACCTTCCTTCTTCTTTCACCTCCTCCAACTTCTCGTCCTTCTTCGTGGATCATTCGGTTTCTCTACTTTACTCCTCTAGCCAGGTAGAGAGCGGCTGCTAGGTATCTCTACGCGCGCACTCAGCCACGAGGAGCAGGAGCCAAGACTCTCTCGATCCCTTTGTCGCTACGTGGAACGCTTCGATGGTGTGGGTGCATGGCCACGCATGATCCCCCTTGGTTTTCTCTCTTTCTCTATACCTGAGGGTTGCTTGCTTGCATGCGTACGGTGCATCTGGACTCGGGAAAAACATATGTTCCACGACCCTGTTGAATCTCTGTGTTTTCTCTTCGCGACACAGAGGATGGAAGGACGCTAGGAGCCAGTGATCGAATCGTAACCCTTGATGTTGACGAAATTGGAGCGCGCGATGCGTAGGTGTCACCGCGACAATCTTGACTTAGATCCCCCCGAAACGTCGAACAAACGCTCCCAGAGAAGCTTTATGTCGGCAGTCGAATCGTAAAGTGGACTACCAAGCGATATTTTCGAGCCTGTTGTGCACAGCTGCATAGGATCGAAGGGGAATTCCGGAAGCAGTATCTTATCAAGCATCGTGCGCGTTGGTAAACTGAAATTTTTACCGTGGATTCGGTGAATCAAGGGAACATTACATCAGGAATTCCTTGAAATTCGATTGCACGTGCTTACGCGTCGTTTTTATTTCGTTTCATTAATTAAACTGCCTCTTAAATGGATCGCGAAATTTCTTCTTCGGCGAATCGTTAAAACGATCCAGATTATCGCCGGAAAACGCAAATCCATTCCGGATAAGGCAAGTTTTACCGTTTGTTTGTATAATAGGCGCGAAAAACGTTCGCTCGTGCTATACCTAATGGAGCACCGGTGTACCCGCAAGAATGTGGAATCGTGTTACGTAAAAGCCACCTTAGGCAGGCGTGAAAACACACCACGTTCTGTTTCCAAGAAGAATCCACCGCGGCAAGTAGTTCCAGGGAACCAGAGAAATTTTTCAAAAATCGCAATTGAGGATTTCCAGCATCTGTTCGTTTGTTCCGCGAAGCACGCTAAAGCGTTTTACCATAAATATATAATAACGCAGCCACCTCGACGGGAAACGAGCGGACTGATGCTTCTTTCTGGAGAGGTTATGCCTTAAAGCGTAAACGTTTTGTATCGGTAAATGGCGGAAAAAGAGGTACGTTCCGCGGAACTAAAGGTCGAGCTGACATACCAGATCGACGCAAAAATAACGGGCATTCGTCGAAGAAGTGAATGTTAAATACATATTCAACTTTTGCGTGAAACAGTTAATCTTGAAAATTAAACATTAATACCGTTGCTATGTATATCATTATTATGTTGTAATATTAAATTACTTTTTTAGAAGCAATGACATTCAAAGACGATTGCAGTTGACATTTTCTATGCATTATATCCTTCCTTGTTTCTCTCGTTTAATCTCGTGTATTATGTTAATCCTACAGCTTGCAAAATTTCTCAGAATCTAACAACTTGTATTTAACGAGATTACTTCGATACCACGAATGCAATAAAGTCTTTATTTTCTGTTTACACAGAATCATCCATTTAAACATTCTCACGAGTATCGTTGAAAAACTACCAACTCATCGCTGTACCGAATTTTTTTCTCTTCCTAAGGCTCCTAAAAAAAAAAAAAATCACTATTCTTTAGATCGTTCGAGATAGAAAAGTATAGCGATGCACCTACGCATCTTCCCACAGACTTTTCAAACGCAGAGGGGTGGCTTCTCGGTTTTTAACAGGTGCCTGTCGATGCTCCGTTTCAATCGTTCGATGCACGACCCTCGACCAACTATCTCGAATTCATCCCTAACGTTTTTCTCTCGAACAACTGACAGGGCAACGGTATTGTTCTCTTCAAGTGGTTTGACTATTCCCGCGGTATTGTTTGCCATTGACCGACCTCACCCCCGCAAAAAGGATCCCCGTGGAGAGACACAGTCGCGTTAACACGCGTAACAACGCAGGAACAATGCTGCAAAATTTCAGTCGGGGCGTGCCTATTCTGATCCCATTTGTCATTCTTCGAAAGTTGTTCTTCTCGATGGGAGACGATCCAAGCTTCTCTCTCGAAGGACGACTTTGAGCTACTTAAGGGACCATCGTGAATCCTTAACGATATCAAAGCCGGTAATCCTTCTACTTTCTACGCTAATGGGAAAAACCGTGTCCTTTGAAAGTATCGTTTTGAATTTTAGAAGCAGCAGTTTCTAAATTGTGGGTTAAATAAGGGGAACGGAAAAGGGAAATTATGTTTAAATATTCCTATAGAGTAAATGCTTCTCATCTTTGGATACAAAGGGATTTGGGTGAATTTTAAGTAACGTTTTTTTCTAATTCTGTAAGCTAACAGCGTTCTTTATTCTCGAATTGTATTTTCCGAACTCTAAATTCTTCAAATTTTATGCTCAGCGAACTTAACAAAACATCGAATACGTTATACCATGTTATAGGATGTTTTGTGGAAACTTGGTTAATATTGTATCTACGTTCTTAAATTCTTGAAAAACAATTCTTCGATTTGTAAGTATTTTAACCAGTTTTTAAAATAATGAAAGTTAGGAAAAAAGAGTATGTAAGATTCAATTTCATAGGATACCGTTCAAATTTGTTACATATGAGAATTGAATATTACAAATCTCAAGAAATAGACAGGACATTACAGATTCATTGGAACGAGGCGGTTCATTTTTCACGGTGACGTTAATTGTCAGACGCGCAACTCGTCCCGGGACCATAATGGCGATCGCACGAGTTGGCCAGGAATCAACAGGTGGTTTCATGAGCGCGTGGGCCTAAATTTAGCCGCGACATAACCTCTCCTACTCTCTTACCGCGACTCCCCCTCTGTCGTCGAATTTGTTCTCTTTCTGTCGGCCGCCCTTCTCGTCCCCCTCTCTTTGGGTCACTCTACCAACAGATTTCTCGTTTTCGCGCGTAAAGCGGCTCGTTCGAGTGTGACTGTGCACGATCTAATGCGCGATGACGAAATTGCGCGTCGCCGTGGAACGCAGGAAAAATTCGTTTCGATTGACGCGGGCGATTTAATTGAAAGTTTAGTTGAATGGAAGTCGGACGTGTGCATGGGCGACAATAAATATCAGCTAATTAGCTTGGAATTTAATTCACTGGACGGTGATGTAACGAGTATAGGGCACGTATCGGTTTGATAGATATCGATCGTGACAAATGTACGGTGAACGTTTGCAATTAATCGATAATGCTAGAGTAAGTTACAACTGGAGGAAGGAAGAAGTTGAGTTGATATTGCAAATCAATTTTACGGCTTAGTTGCAAGTTACATGATTTTCACGAGCATATTGCTCTAAATTTCTCGCTCGTACTTTAATGTTCCTTACATATTTTAATCTTTATACATTTTTATCAGAATTAAATATTTTTATTAGAATCTTCAGAAGTACTATAAATTTCGCTTTGACAATGGAGTCAATCTTAACCCCTTGCACTACTTTCACGAGTCTGACTCGTGATGAAAATTTTGTGCCAAACATGAATATCACGAGTCAGACTCTAAAGTATTTTTTAAAAGTTTTTGATCCAAATTTATTTGAATTTCCAAAGAGCTCTATCGCGTGAAGCAAATACGAGCCTTCCGCGACCATTCCGGCGGCCAAGTTTGGCACGGCTTTTTCAGAGTTTCGATGCAGTGCAAGGGGTTAAGCATGAACTTTCCGAGATTCTCCTATCGACACCGACCACCAAACTTTACTCTATCATTGATAGACTGTTACAAAACATCATCTACTTCAACCACCCTTTCGAAAACCTATTATTATTTAAAAAAAGAACCCGAGCTGTGCTCGACACGTATCTTAATCTCCCTAATCCATCGTCGAACCCATTCACTTAAAGACTGTAAGCCATAAACCCCAAAATTGTAGCACGCGCGTCACCGAACGTTGTCGCTCGAGGGCAAATCGTTTCGAGGAATTCCAAACGTATCCGCGAAGCGGATCAGCACCATAATTCCGATGCTAAGGATAACGATGACGGTCATAAGGAAGCGCGAGATCAATCTCTATGGCGGTCGTGCGGACCACAAGCGAGACAGGACCAAGCTCGTATCTCGTGCTTCGACGCGCGATTTACAGCTGCCGCGTTGCTTTATTCGCCAACCTGTTCTCTCTTCTCGCTTCTCTTCTCCCGACACTGTTCGCTTCGGAGGAACGCTCGACTCGCATTCCTGTTGCAACGCCGTCCGCGTTGCCGTACGCGAATCAGATAAAAGTGGCACTGGAAAGTATATACACCGCGGCCTCCACGACGACTTTGAAGAATCGGCGTGGATCCAGGGTGATCGCGGACTTGCGAGACCGCAAACGCTGGTGCGCTATGGGTTTCCGAGAACTCCGATCGGATGAAGACCAAGTAAATTTTTCTTGATCTTTTGCAGATTCAATAAGAGATGTGTTTTTGATTAATCTAGATTGTTTCTAACGAGAGGATTTGGTTTGCAGAAACTGTCCTTTTTTTTGGGTCGAGGTAGATGATTTATATTTGGTTCTGGATGCCTTTTAACTCGTGTTTCATTTTTTTTCTGTTTTTTTCTTTTTTTTCTTTTTTTTTCTGGTTACGGTGTGAATTAAGTTTGAGATTGCATATTTATTTCGATTTTATTCGTCGACAGTACTCAGCAGATCCTGAGAGTTATGATTCTTAAACGTCAGATAGGAAATGCACTCGGTTTTACCTGGATTTAAATATCTTATTGCTCGTATAGATATTGATATTTATCGTTTAGCTCTCTAACCACATTATTCTGAAGAAAGTGAATAATTTTTATCGGGAACAGTCATATAACTAAATTGGATTATATCGAGCACAGCTATTTTAATAAATAGGAAATTCGAGATAAAATATTGATTGTCGAAACACCGCGTTCCTAAATATAAAATCCAATCTTTATTAATCCGTCTTAAAAATTTACCATCATGGAAAAATTAATCATCTCACTCAATCGATATCTTTTAGTCCATTTTCGATATAAACAGAGACCTTTCCAAGAAACACAAAATTAACATCTTTAAAAAAAAAAACAAATTTCATTATGCCACGCATACGAAACTTCATCAACGTTCCATTAAACACATCCTCGCGCTTCTCTTATTACAATAGAAGCCTGGCATTTACTCATCGTCGAAACACCATAATGCGAGGCCAGGGAACGAAAGTGGCAAAGCACCCTCGAGCGATCTCGCACCGTGAACCTTTCTCGTTCGTGCGGCCAACTCTCCCCATGGGACTCCGGTTCCGAGTATACCACGGGCATAGAGTGTCGACCATAACGCTGGCCAGAAGAGAATACCGGTTCGGAAAGCACAGTGGCGCCGCTACTCGAGGAATTCGCGTTTGGAAAAAAATCGCAACGCTCGACGAGATTTGAATAAGCCTTGCATCTTATGTCACAAAACTTACTCGACCGCTCGCTTCGTCGATGCGTTCCTCGAATTCCCGACATCGGACAGGCACGCGGATTTTTGCACGGAAACGCGTACGCGCGCTTACGCTTCCTCTATTGCTCACTTTCTTCCGGAATTCTCGTCGATTTTTTTGCCAATGTTCGAAAAAATGTCCGTGCCGTTTCACTTTGTTTGAAATATTCTTTCACGACGAAAGATAATTTCGATAAGCTTCGTACATTCGTCTTGCTCTATTGGGATATATCCAAAAATAGAGTTCGAATAAAATTGGAAATGTTTTCTTCGGGCGTTTGCCATTACTTTTCATTTCCGTTTCTTTCTTTCTCTTTCTTTTTGTAAAAATAATATTTAACGATATTCGTAAACGCGAGCTCTCGGATCGGAAGTGTTATAAACGAGAGTTATTGGATATTTATAGAAACACAAAAATCTGTGAACATTGGATACAATCAGCTACAACAGGAACATCTTACACAACGGCTGTACGAAAGAGGAAGGAAATTACAAAAGAGTAAGATTTTCAGCGAAGTTTTCGCGAGAACGCTAACGATCAAAGGGCCGATCGATAAGAGGGAACGCGGTTCATTGGCGAAGATCGAGCGTCGGTTCCAAGAACTCGTTAATAATAATCCATGGCGAAATTATTTATTTAGTCCATTTGCAGGTTCTCGTCTGTCTTAGTACGTGACTTCGCCGGTAATGAATCTCTCGTATACGTAAGTCGAGTTACAACGACTCACAGGCTTCGATCGAATATACCTACCTGGCTACAGGACCGTGCAAAAGATGCGCCGTGAGGATAACACCGTCGAGCTATCGTCCTTTTATTTTACTTCGTTCGCTCTTTCGTTCGTTCCACCCTCCTTTCCCGCCTTCCATCGCTGGCGGTGCACTCGCGCGCGCCTTCTTGTTCTTCCTCTTCTGTCTATACACCCTTTGTCCGAGGCTTCGTATTTTACTTTCGTGCTAGCAGCAGAAGCCATTGTTCAGTGCGTAGAAAATCGAACGAGCGACTCAGTTGTGTCGTTTCCTAAGAATCTGCTGAGTCTCGCAGAGAAGTTTCCGTTTCCTTGAATACCTTACCGTCACCCCTAATGAGAGATGGGGGAACACGGAGAAGCATGATCGTTGAAGTCGAGTTGTGCGATCTTGAGTTTCACTTGGTATGTTTCTTTTTTTAAACACGGTGTAATAAATATTAAATTTATACTTATACTTATTTATACTTATCTTGAGAAGCCTTAATTATTGGGAATTGTTTAAGCTGGTGCAGTGAAGGGAAATAGTATTTGCCTCCTTATGGTATTATAATAATCACTGAATATATACTTTTTGTAAGTTTCGAATAATGTTGATGGAGGCTCTTAAGTTGACGATATAATTATGAAAATTGTATCACTACTCTTCCTTTTTGTCATTTTAATGTATAGAAATATAACGCGTAATGAATGTAATAACCCATTTCATGATTTATAATTTAAAGATCAATAATCTCTAAAGTGGAAAAGTACATCGAGCAGGCACGTATTATAGTTCTAATCCTCTTCCTGCATTAAGAGTTATTTAAAACTGTACGAAGAGAAGAGTAACGGTATTTCGCGATATTTCCACTAATTGTCGTAAGGCATCTCTGAAGTGTTTCTAGGAAGCATCGAACTATAATTTCAATTTTTAACGCAGTCTTCGCGTCAGCTGTGTGGATGCAGCATCGATGGCGTTCGCGAACGATCAATAGCGGTGGAAAACGAACGGAGTAGTCGTCGACCCGTCAAGCTCGTCAACAAGAAGAGACCTTGTAGTTCGACAAATCCTTCTTATCCTCGTACTCAGTCATGCACCTCCCACGAATCGTCCCACGATAGCTAATATTTGCGGAACCGAAAAGAATCGTCGAACATGAACGTCTCTTCTCTCGCTCTTTCTCGATTCTTTGGTCGGTTGAAAAAAATAAAAGAAACCAAACAGCGATTGGGTAAATGCAACAACTTCGACACGATTCATGTGGAAAGAACTGACAAATGCTTCATTATCTGTTGGAACTTTTAATTACGACACTATTTCTATGCCCACGGTGTACAAGTAACCTACGTTCTCTACATTGTTTTTTTTTTTTGTAAATAAAATATATTTATCGTTTATTGGAAAAATTGTTCAATCTAAAGACACGATTAGATGAATCTTTGTACACGGTTCTGGTGAGCTTAACGTGAAATTGAAATGAAATGAAACGCAAATTAATTGAAGTTCACTGACTTCTGTTAGTGTCGTAGGAGAAAATATTGAAATTATATTAAATTAAATTAATTTAATTATATATACTTTTAATTAAATTTAGCCATGTTAAAAAGATATTTGTCGCTTTGTGTACCGTTTTCGATAGTTCCAATGTACTTGTTCGCGTTTCAGTGGACAAAGGCTGGTGCAAGACAACGTCTGTTATAAAAGATGTTTGACTAATCGGTGCACAAGTTCAAAAAGTACCAGATAGAAGGATTAGACGCGCGTTTAAGAATGTGGACGTAGCTGAAGACTTGGCAAGAAGCGCGACTCCTTTCAATTACGCCGACGGAATCGACATTCTGCGGACGGACTCCAGCCATATCGTCGGTCGGGAATTTAAAAATCAGCTGGAACTTGAGTAAGCCGACCGATAATAGTTGGCATTCCTCTGAAAATCGCGCGGCTCTTTCAGCGGCCGTAAAGACGACGAAAAAAAAACGAGTCGGTGACGGCATGCCGCGCGACGTTAGCTCCGAGATTTTAACTAGTTCCCGTTGACACGTGTCAATAAACATTCTACGTTATTGTGCGTTGATAAAGCGATTCTTCGGAGCTCGGAACGGGTGGCGTTCAAAATGCGTGAAGTACCGTTGCCTTGCAAGAATGTTGATTTCGAGGAAAGAAGTAGTTTGAAGACTAAAAAATATATATCTACACAATGTTTCCGTTTTTCTTGACAATTTCAGGAAGTATAATTTAGAGATGAAAATAAGAAAGAAAATGTTATACGAAATTCGACCGTAAACGCTCCGTTTGAAAGTTAAAAAAAAATATATATCGAACGCAACAGAAAATATGTAAGCAATAACGAATTTTATATCGCAGAAAAAAGAATCGGACTGTTTTGCTATTAACCAGTTATTTGTTACGATACGGTTAATTTCAGTCCGATAATGACGCGTGGTTACAGAACGATTTCGAAACGCGATCGTTAATAAGGTGGATAAAGAAAGTTATCGGTCCGATAACGATACATAAGTAACAGCAGGGTAATTTAATCGAACCCACGAAATAATAACGTATATCGGAATATTATTGATTCGAAGGTTTTCCATTTTTTTTTTTTTTCTTCTTTTTTTTTTTTTTTTTTCTTTTTTTTTTTTTTGTTTTCTTTTTTTTTTTGGTCCCTTCGCGGTTGGTACGTTCCGGTGCGGCCTGTCGTTCTCGATCTCGATCGCTTTTTTCGCCGATCCGGCCAATTTCTTGACACATGTTCGGCCGTGCAACGCTGAATCACTGGGAGCAGCTTTTTATGGGAAAGCCGCGAGCGCAGTTTAAAAGTCAGCGAGCTAGCTACTTTCACCCGGTTCGCGTTGAAAAACAGCCGGGGCCGGAATTTTTTTGGGAATTAACCGGAGCAAAAGTCAGCATACGTCTCAAGATTACGACGTGCGGTGAGTAAAATCCACGCGGGATCAAAACATTAGCCTTTCTTCTGGTTCCTCGTTCCGCGCAAGAACCGAATCGCAGAATAACAAGTTGGTACACCTGCCATCCGAACCAGGAATTCGTGTAATTTTTTATCCATCCATTTCGTCTGCCCATCGTATCTCTGTCTCGTCTATTAAATCCATAACATAGACTTCACTTCCATCTTCNAATATTGAAATTATATTAAATTAAATTAATTTAATTATATATACTTTTAATTAAATTTAGCCATGTTAAAAAGATATTTGTCGCTTTGTGTACCGTTTTCGATAGTTCCAATGTACTTGTTCGCGTTTCAGTGGACAAAGGCTGGTGCAAGACAACGTCTGTTATAAAAGATGTTTGACTAATCGGTGCACAAGTTCAAAAAGTACCAGATAGAAGGATTAGACGCGCGTTTAAGAATGTGGACGTAGCTGAAGACTTGGCAAGAAGCGCGACTCCTTTCAATTACGCCGACGGAATCGACATTCTGCGGACGGACTCCAGCCATATCGTCGGTCGGGAATTTAAAAATCAGCTGGAACTTGAGTAAGCCGACCGATAATAGTTGGCATTCCTCTGAAAATCGCGCGGCTCTTTCAGCGGCCGTAAAGACGACGAAAAAAAAACGAGTCGGTGACGGCATGCCGCGCGACGTTAGCTCCGAGATTTTAACTAGTTCCCGTTGACACGTGTCAATAAACATTCTACGTTATTGTGCGTTGATAAAGCGATTCTTCGGAGCTCGGAACGGGTGGCGTTCAAAATGCGTGAAGTACCGTTGCCTTGCAAGAATGTTGATTTCGAGGAAAGAAGTAGTTTGAAGACTAAAAAATATATATCTACACAATGTTTCCGTTTTTCTTGACAATTTCAGGAAGTATAATTTAGAGATGAAAATAAGAAAGAAAATGTTATACGAAATTCGACCGTAAACGCTCCGTTTGAAAGTTAAAAAAAAATATATATCGAACGCAACAGAAAATATGTAAGCAATAACGAATTTTATATCGCAGAAAAAAGAATCGGACTGTTTTGCTATTAACCAGTTATTTGTTACGATACGGTTAATTTCAGTCCGATAATGACGCGTGGTTACAGAACGATTTCGAAACGCGATCGTTAATAAGGTGGATAAAGAAAGTTATCGGTCCGATAACGATACATAAGTAACAGCAGGGTAATTTAATCGAACCCACGAAATAATAACGTATATCGGAATATTATTGATTCGAAGGTTTTCCATTTTTTTTTCTTCTTCTGCTTCTTTTTTTTTTTGTTTTCTTTTTTTTTTGGTCCCTTCGCGGTTGGTACGTTCCGGTGCGGCCTGTCGTTCTCGATCTCGATCGCTTTTTTCGCCGATCCGGCCAATTTCTTGACACATGTTCGGCCGTGCAACGCTGAATCACTGGGAGCAGCTTTTTATGGGAAAGCCGCGAGCGCAGTTTAAAAGTCAGCGAGCTAGCTACTTTCACCCGGTTCGCGTTGAAAAACAGCCGGGGCCGGAATTTTTTTGGGAATTAACCGGAGCAAAAGTCAGCATACGTCTCAAGATTACGACGTGCGGTGAGTAAAATCCACGCGGGATCAAAACATTAGCCTTTCTTCTGGTTCCTCGTTCCGCGCAAGAACCGAATCGCAGAATAACAAGTTGGTACACCTGCCATCCGAACCAGGAATTCGTGTAATTTTTTATCCATCCATTTCGTCTGCCCATCGTATCTCTGTCTCGTCTATTAAATCCATAACATAGACTTCACTTCCATCTTCCCTTCGAACCTCGTATCCTTCGTTGTATTATTATTATTATTTTTTTTCTTCAACTCTCGTCAAAACTCGTCAGAAACTCCACGTATCTTTTTCCCCGCGTGGCCGTTCGGTTCCTCCAGTCCGAACCGATATGACCGAAAAGCGACACGACCGAGCTGGACTCGACGTCCCGTGCTTTTCCAGTTTCCGCCTCGACAACTCTCCTTCGACCCGCTGACTTTTTGGGAACGTCACTCCAGATCCCCGAGGAGTCTCGGCACTTTGTAGTGACGAAGAGAGGCACGGAGGGTACATCACCTTCGCGTGTTTACCTCTTCGGCAACCGGTTCTTTCTTCCCTCTTCGCTCCTTCGGGTCGAGCATCGTTCCTCTTTCCTCCATCGGTCGCTTATACCTGTGTACAACCTCGCGTAGATCCTACCTTCCCTCTCCTTTCCTCCTACACCTTTTTCCACTTCTCTTCCAACCGTTTGCTTCGTTTCCTCGTCCTCCTCATCTTCGTTCCTCGGCGGATCTTCGCTCTCCGTCGATCCGCCTCTGTCGTCTCTTGTTCTCCTCTCGGAACCGCGGTATTCAAATGACCTCGGATGATGAATATGCCGGTCTCTCTCGGCCTGCCGGTAATTGCCGCTATTTCTGTCCTTATTTTTGCCCGCGGTGCGTACACCTTCGAACGTGCACGAACGTACGTAGCACGCACTCTCGGGTCGGCTTCTTTCTTCCCTTCGTACCTATTCGTGCCTCTTCATACCACTCTTTACCTTTTTACCTCGTGTGTGCGTGAACGATACGTGCCTCGGTACCCTGAGCCTCTTATCTTCGGGAATTTCGTAAGGAGTACGGATAAATTGCGCGGGAATCGAGCCGGCGAACGTTTGGCCCGACTCGACCCTCTGTTGCGGCTTTCTTCATCGCGGAGGTGCAACGGCACCGAGAACTTCAACCTGTTGATTATCTCGCTGGCATACGAGGCTGCGTTGCTCCTCGAAATGGAGCACATGAATTTTTGTGAAACGAACGTTTTCAAAGGAATCGGATGGTTTCGTTAAAGTTAGAAGTTCTTGTGGTTTTTGTTCTTTTGGTTTTCATGAGTGATTCTTGTGGCGCGAAGGGCGTGTTTGTGGCGTAACCATTGAAGCATAATTAAAAGTTTAATCGGATGAAATAAAGACACGGAGGAATAAAATAATTAGCCGGGTTTTAAGAATGGTACTATTTATATTCTTCAAGTATTATCAATATTTGTTAAATATTATTTATATAAAGCCTCCGGTCGTTACAAGTTTGGAATCAAGGTCTCGATAAGAGCGATCAAGCGAATTAATGTAATAAAGATACAATTACGCTAATTAGAATCTTCCACCTGAACGCGGAAGAGCCTTGATAAAATATTGGAATTACCGGTTTCTTTATACGAGACTCTCCTACGAGATTGACCTCTCTAAACAATACAATTTATTTCTTTTTTAGCTCGTTTATAGTTTTTAAACGTTGCTTATATCTTTATGTATATTTCAGATGTATTATTGCGATTTTAACAGGGTAATAAATTTATGAAAAATGTTTGAATCATTGCTGGACGAAAAGCAAAGTTTTCCTTCGTGTTCTCTCCTTCAGTTTCCTCGTTAATCGCTCAGGTGGTTCTAATCGGCGATGTTTCCCATTCGTGGAGATAATTAATGTTTTCACGCGTTCGGTGTTATGCAAGTCTACGCGATATTTTCAACGATTCGAAATATACGCTAGTGGACGTGGAATCGAGCAAGAAACTTCATAAATTTCTATGCACGAACGTGCTATCTCGTTACATAAATAATCAATTAATCGAGCATGTCGCTAAAAACGATATTGTACCTATTCGTTGTTCAATCTCTAACTCAAAAATGCCTTTTTACTACCTTTAGAACTACAAAAACATTATTTTATTTTATTGTTTCACAATATGATATATTCCTTGACTAATTCTTTTTTTTTAATCTTTTTTAATATCTTTAATATTCTATCTTCAATTAAATATTCATTTTTATTATTCTATTAAAAGCAGATGTATATCAATTATTGATCGTTCCAGTATTAAAATAACATAAATGATAACATAAATATTACAAAAAATATCAATCAACTCCATTTCGATCTCCATTTCTATTTGATATCGTTCCATTTTGTTTGAACGGATGCTTTCGCGAGAACGAAAGTTCAGTTATTCAATCCGAAGCGCAAGTGCTACGCGTTCGTTGTTCGTTTAACCTTTCCATCGCAAGGAACCGAGAATATTATCAGGATTCCACGGTATCGTCGCGCTCTATCGGAGTGGAGACTCCACTTCCCGATTGCATTCTCACGCGGCGAACTCTCGAGGAGAACGTTCGCGTACCGTGGATGGTATCGTCCTCTCTGCTCGAATCTTTCTACTCGCGTGTTCGTCGTTGCTGCCCGGAGGTTCGCGATAGCAGCACGAACCCGGTTCCATGGACTTTTTCCGATTATCTTGTCGACAAATTTTTAATTGATCGCAGCTTGAAATTATTCGCGTCAAACCCTCTAGGAACTTAAAGAGTGAATATGCTTGAATATTGTTGCGATTAAAATGGCTTTGACCATCCTTTTCGTTACGAAGTTAGAACATACATTTCGCCCGAGGTGGTATGTAACCGTTTGTGAAGGATGTACTTGTACGATCTCAAAGTTGAGGAATTATTTTCGAGAAGCGTGCATAATTTGATCTCCGCGCCGCAGTAATTTACGCTCAGAGGGTATAAATATATTACAACACAAATTCATCGTAATTCTTATCTTGGAATCTACAAAAGTTAAGTAGGAGTTTAAAAGAAGTTGCTTGATAGACGTAATTACATCGTTTCCAATGGTATCGCGAAACTAGTAAGAACGCTTAAGATAGATTTCGTGACTGTTTAAGCAGCCATTAAAAACAGCCACTTCAGTCTAGCAGCGTACATTTAATTTTAATTAAAAATGAAATAAAAGTCAATCGAAAAAATGTACGAAGCGGTTGAGGGTCGAGACGAGAGAAGCAGTTAAAATTGTTTTGTTTGCACGCACATCATATTATGCAAAGATGGCGGAGCATTACTTTTAGAGTGCCCTGTACCATACGTAAGAACGTGTACGAGTAGCTACGGGGCAAACAACAATCATACCCATAAAGTTCCCCTGATCCCTTCGTGCCAGAGCCTTGCATGCTGAATAACAGCAACTATTAGTGGCCTGTCGGTCATTACAATCTGTCGGTCGAAGGCATAGTCGTATAAGTGCTTGCAGGTAACCTTGACAAATGACATTATCTGCCGGTACGTGTGCTTTTATCATTCTCTTTCTTTTTCTTCTTTTCTCTTCTGTGGTGCTTCAAATCCTTTTGTCTCAAGACAGTCAATTTATTTGAATTTCAAAGAAAAATTGGTTTCTCTTTTAATTATCGTTACATTATTATTTAATTGTTATTAAATTAAACAGCTCGATACAAATTTCCCAATGACTCGTCTTACGTACAACCTCTTCGGTCAGGTTATCCAAAATCTTCGGTCTCCGCGAAATTCGCGTCACGATCGTCCACAATTTTATCTGTTTCTTCGTAAATGACATTGTCACGATGATGGACCAGCACAAGAAACAAGCCACGACAGCTTCCAACGAATCAGTTTTACGGCAGGAACCGCTGACTCAACTATCCGTTGGGAGAGGTGTCTCGGAGTGTCTAGCCGAGTTCGCCCACATCAGACCCGGTTCTATGCCTGTTGCTTAGGCGTACAATTGCCCGGGAACGCGCCAGAACGATCGACGATTAGGCAATAGCCGCCGTTTTATAATTGTTCCCCCGGCATGCGCAGGCTGTGTATATCCACCGACAAGGCCCACAGTTTCGACACACGCGTCGCCTCGTGTTATAACCTACGTTTCGCGCGATTAGTTCTCGCGGAGGGGCAATAAATCTCGACACAATCTTGCTTCAAGGGACTCGATACTATTCAAGGGCTCCGGGAGTTACTACGTGTTGAACTTATTCGCTAAGATCGGAGTTGTTCCAGTAAAATTACAATTTGATTGGAATTTAATTAGAAATAACAAAGGTGAAGGTAAGATGTGTCTTGGATTTTTTCGAAAAACGATTAGAATGTCTATTAAATTTCACACACCCTCTATCCCACAGATTCCACGTATGAAATTTATTTACGTAACTGCTGTGAAGCAATATATGTAATCTGCTCGCGTCGTACCGCCACATTTCATTGTTCCTTTAACGTTCCACCCAATCTTTCGCAGAGTTTCGCTATAAATTACCCACCCGAACCTACCAACCCTTATCATTCCTCATCGTAAACATCGTTTCCAAATCTCAGGAAAATTTCACCCAACTATAATGCGTAATGCTCGTACGACCAACAAAAGCACCATCAACAACAATAACTTTAACAACATTATATGTATAGCAGCGCAAAGGATAAAAGCTCGACGAGGAGACTCGTAAAGATTCTACCTCTCGGAACAGAACTGGCGACACCATAAAGCAGAGAGGGCCGATATCGCTCCGTTTGTTCGTGTTTACGTTTTCTACATTCCTGTACCGTGGCGGAGGCTAACTTATGCGCACCTCTGCAATGGAGGACGCTTGTATATACGCATGGTGCACACCATTAAGCCCGCAAAATATATATGGGGAACGATAGGTGATATAGAGTGGTAATGTCGCGAGCAACGTGAAACATAGGCTGATTGGGCCGGTTTAGCCGCGCCTTATCGCTGCCAGTGCTCGACATACATCCACCGTGAAACACCCCATGGCTGTTGCCGTTCCCCACGGTCTTCTCTACGTTTCTGTGAGAACGGAATTAAGTGCACGTCTCCTTCCATCGTGTCGTAGCGTCTTGTATACCATCGGAACCTACTTTCCTCGAGCTATCTTAGGAGACAGGACTATCCTGGTGACCAGTGTCATCGAGACGTTACCGCTGCTGTTGGATTTGTGGTCGGGATATCTTGAACGTCGTTATCGGGAGCACCGCAAATCGTGGGCTTACACAATTGAAACTGCTGACGGTGTTACGTATAACTGCGTTGACTCTAGATCCTACAGTTTTGGTTCTTATTCTTCGCAACACCTTCGTGGAAATACGGTTTCGATCCGTTGAGTGATTTCGAAGTTACGAACAGGCGGACTATGGTTTTTGTAGTTTTCTTTTTTTACGAACATTCGAAAACGATAAATCTGTCGTTCGATATTTTATAAAACGTTCCTTTATTATATACATTCGGAAAATTGCTTCTGACAGTCGTATTCTTCGGCGTACTTTCGTATCGAATATTTTTTAGGTACGCCACGTATCGGTGCAAACACGTTCTTTACTCGTGCAATAGTTTAACGCGTTATTGTTGTTTTTCAAACGCAATCGGAAAATAACTGTCTGGAGGTAACGAAGCTGTCTGTTCCGCGATAGGCAGCACGTGGGCGTCCTTTCCTTTCAATAATGTTTTACGCCTGTGCTATTAACTTTTAGCGGGGTTTGCTTTCTAAAATGTTCCTCGGTATTAGACCCCATCTTTTCACACGTTAATTTCTCGTCATCTGTTCAATTGGTGTTTGTTATTAGATTTTCTGTTTAATTTCACAAACGTAAACAATCGTTCTTTCATTTTCCTTTCGATCTTTGTTATGGAGCAGTAATGGAGATATCGATATTAAACTACCAAAAAATTGACTACACAGACGAAGCTTAATTTACGAACGAAGATTATAATTACCGTTGAACGAAGAAGAAAAATATAGAACGCTGAGCGAAGATTTATTGAACCTATAGAATCGAGACGAGAACACATCGAGTTTCGTTCGCTCTGATATATACATCAATATTTGATTACGATAAAACACGTCGCCAAGATAATGCGTTACCTGAACGTCTTTAATCGCGATGAACGAAGCCAAGATCCTTCACGTGTCAATTATCCTTCCCGTCTAAAGAAACAAAAATTTATCGACGATCTTATTGAAATCTCAGTATACTCTCTCAGGTCTCTCGATTAATCCTTGCCAAGTCGCGGATCAAAATACGTAGCAATAAGCAATAAAAATAATACGTTCTTATGTTCCAATGAGACACATTTTTTCTTTCTCGGAGTACTAAATTTTTATAATCGCATGACACTATTATTCAACGATAGGAAAATTAATATACTTTTTATAGCAATAGAAATATAAATAATACAATCCATAACTTCTTTCAAAAATTTTATAAATTAACCGTGACGCTCTCCGGAGCATTTTTGGTAATTTTCTGTTAAAAATATAGACAAAGTCTCCGTTGTCTCCCTTGCATTATGTATTTTTTTTATATACCTTTAATTTTAATTTTCTCGATACAAGAAAGCGTACTTTAATCGGCGGTAGTTCTAGCGTTAAGTCACAATGATCTACATTCGTGAGATCCTACCAAGACTTTACTCAATTTCGCTGTTCAAGGATAAGATAAAATGAATTCGGTTCTAAGGTGACCGGAAATCTAGCCCAACCATATATCGTTCACATTCACGAAATGTCAAGGCGATCAAATCGCGGGAGGACGAGTCTTTCTATCAACTCATCCATCCACGCGATCTATTTCTGGTACCGATCGATCGAACGTGACAAATATCAGTGGTCAATACGCGATTTACGCCGTAGCTCGCATAGAATAATACGACCAACTACACCTGGCGATAAAGCATCTGTGTGTAATTCGATTATCTGCAACGGTTATTGCATCGGGTGGCGAGCAACCAATAGGCTCCGAGGACCGCCAGTGGTCCTTATCGAGGCGACTATCGATATTTCCAACCGTATGTTCAACTCAAATATTGCGAATCGTTGCTTGCGTCCCCGATAGCGTCGAGTTTACGTCGAGTCAAGGCGTAAATCGCTTGAATCGCGTTTCCCTGGTAAACAAGATCTAGAAACCTGGCATTACGCGGTCACAATCGTGTAACGTGATTCGAGATTACGGTTATCGTTCTGGTCAGGTCCTTGAGCTAGTATGGATTCGACCTGGATTTGAATTCGATTTGAAAAAAAAGAGAAAATGGAAAAAAAAAAAAAATGAAGAAAGAAAAAAATTACCAGAAGGGTACGATGCAAATGTTGGGATTCACTTGTGGATGATTTTTTATGCCTACAAGGCATCTCATCGAAGGCTTTACCTCTGGCGATTTACTCACGATATCTTTTCACGAATAATGCAAGAGAACGCGGAGTCATCGATTTCTCAGTTTGCTTTTAATGGACGTCGGTTAACTTCTGAGTACCTTCGTTATCAATATTCCCGCGATGTCTAACGTGATCGGAGAAAATATTTTGTAGACAGTAAGGTCTACGATCGATAGCAGTTGTGTTTTTATCTGTGGCAACGAACGAAGCAATCGCGATCGCGTTGCTTTCTGGAAGTTGCCATTTCACTTGAACGGGGGAATTTTTTAATTTGACGTTGTCCGTGCCGTATCTTTATCTTTCTCGAATCATAAATTTCTTTGTATTTGGAGCTTGAAAATGAGTTATCATTGAAATTTAAGGTGCTTTATCTGAACACCGAGGTAGGTAGTTAATAAAGTGACTCCGGCAGCTGTTTGCTCTTGCTGCTAATTCAGAGTTCAGTCTCTCTTTAACATACGCGCGTTGAAAAGCCACGGTAAACAGAACTCGTTCCTTTGAGATACAGCTGTGAGCGTGACATTTCAAATTATCAAGTTCAGCCAAATAGAGTCGGCAGGCCTCGAGTTTCTCTAACTCGATTCTCTTGCTGCTCCAACACGCAGCGCTGTTCTTCAAACAATATTGCTCTACAAATTGTACGGCCTCGTAGATTGCTTTGGACCAGTCTACGAAGCGAATCTTATCGAGCAAATATAAATAAAACTCTGCTAATAAACGTAAATCTTCCGTTATCACGGTGAACTTTCCCTGACTTCGCAATTGGCGTCCATTGGGTAAGGAAAGCCGAGGTATGCTTCTTTTTAGTATCCCTGGTGGAAATTAATTAAGAATCGAAGATGTTGATATTACTTATAGAATTTACGCGATCATACTAATGGTGTCACTGGGTCAAGATATTTAATTACTGAGTTACTTGGTAATATACGTTCTTTTTATAGGAATCGATACTTTAAACGTATCCTTGCTCCAATTATAAAATTAAGTCATTCTTCCTTGACTAATTATACTAAAAATAATACTTGGAAAAATATATCTAATCGCTCCAAAAAATCGACATTTTAATTTCTATAACAGTTCACGATATAACCTCGTACTAAAAAATGATTGCCAGATAATTGAAACCAACGTTCTATTAAATTCTCCATCTTCTACAAATTTTCGGTCCACACCTCGGTCATTTCTACAAAATATCGCACATTGTACTCTTATAAATCGTTACACGGTACGCAAGCTAGTCTTTCCTTAGCGTCTCACACAAACGTTCCCGAACCAGTTTACACCCGTTCTCTATTCATCCTAATCTCCGTGGACAGCGGTTTCACCACGAATCAAAGGGGACATAGAAAGGCGAGCAGCGTATGTACACGCATAGGTGAACACCGGAGGTAATTTAAAAATGAGAATTACGAGCATAGCGCCGCTCGTAACCCTCGGGCATGGAATGTCAACGGTAACTACCGTCGTACGTAGGAATAATATCGACTTCTTTACGGGTCGTTGTAACAGTACAAGGGGCCCCGTGCGGTTCGTTCCCCGCCGTGAATCGCCGAGAGAATGTCGAGTCCCGACCCGTCCTGCATATAACCTACGCACCGTGCCAGATGGAGAAAACAAATAGTGTGATCGCTTAACTGTTGCTGTCTAAAGTGACTTTCGTCGGGGCACGGTCGAGTCACGTGTTCAAATATTGTGTAAGGGGATTGTTCGGGGAACGGGGCCACGGACAACTTACGAGGGTGTCAGGGATGTATAATAATTCCAGTAAGGTGAGTCTGGCGTTTTTCGGACCGTTTCGATGACATTCGTTTTGGTTTTCTTTTTTTCATTTTTTTTCTTCTTTTTTTCTTTTTTTTCTTCTTTTTTTTTCTTTTTTTTTTCTTTTTTTTATCGGTACATTATCGTATAATATTCGTGTTTTTGTCTGCAGGTGGTAAAAATTTGATGTTTATGTTAATATTGAAATATTTAGAAGTTCTTCAGAGTACAGAGGTTCTTACAAAGGACTAAATGCTAGCGTGACTTTTAAGTTTAATATTTATTTAAATTTATTTAAGTTTAAATATGTAGAAATTCTGTAGAATATATCCTATTCGAAACACCGGCTTGCGTGCTCAATGTAATTCTTTGGTTGGTTTCCAATTATTTAAAGATCGTCTGGTACTTCGAAAGATTTAGAAATTAACATNGTCAGGGATGTATAATAATTCCAGTAAGGTGAGTCTGGCGTTTTTCGGACCGTTTCGATGACATTCGTTTTGGTTTTCTTTTTTTCATTTTTTTTCTTCTTTTTTTCTTTTTTTTCTTCTTTTTTTTTCTTTTTTTTTTCTTTTTTTTATCGGTACATTATCGTATAATATTCGTGTTTTTGTCTGCAGGTGGTAAAAATTTGATGTTTATGTTAATATTGAAATATTTAGAAGTTCTTCAGAGTACAGAGGTTCTTACAAAGGACTAAATGCTAGCGTGACTTTTAAGTTTAACATTTATTTAAATTTATTTAAGTTTAAATATGTAGAAATTCTGTAGAATATGTCCTATTCGAAACACCGGCTTGCGTGCTCAATGTAATTCTTTGGTTGGTTTCCAATTATTTAAAGATCGTCTGGTACTTTGAAAGATTTAGAAATTAACAAATATAATAAGATTTTTTAATCTTTTAAAACTTGGAGTACAGAATTTATCTAAAATGATTACACCTTTCCCTCTTCAACCGATCTAAGTACTCAATTCGATAGAAGGACATAAAAGTTGAATCAACTTTGTTCAAACACTTCGATTAAGTAATCCTGTTACGAGATCGTCGAATATTTGTAACAAGAGGCGACACGAAAGCAATTCGATAATTATTTATTCGTGGAACCGTGCTACATGAACCGAACGCTTTACGACGCGAATATTTGCACCGATCATCCACTCTGGCCAACATTCATTGAAATATTTCGTTGCTCGGGTTTGTTTTAGCGTTCCAACGTTTTGTTTACAGCTTGTCAAGCTCGGTAATGACGATTACGATCTACGTGGTGGTGAAAAAGCGCATACGAAGCAGGGATACACACTCCGACACGGTTACTTCAGCAGGAGCGATACGTGAGTCTCATGAAAACATAACGTTAGCTCATTCATGGCTTTCGTTGAATTCCCAGCCCAAACAGTCGAATGTACGGCTGCCATTCATCGCGGCCGCTCGATTCGCATTACGATTTCGATTGTTTGTAAACTTTGTAACAGAATATTCGTAAACACAAAATTCGAACTTGATTTATACTAATATAGGCGCGGTTTACGAACTCTTTCGAGCATTTTATTGCACAGTTTACAAGAACTTTTTTTGCAATAAAATAATGTTGTAACATAAATATGGAAACATTGGAATTTCACCTTTCTAAAGTTTTAATAATTTTTATACAAAGATAAAGCCTTCGAATTTATGTCTCTTAACACAGCTACGCGAGTTCGTTACTTTTTAGTCGATTCTTTTTTTGATCAGTCACCGTTACGAATTGGCAGATTGAGACCGACTCAAAAAATTGTTGTAAAATAATTTAGTTACGGAAAAATAACGTTCTAAATTCTTGACACTTGCGCCTTTTTTTTTACGTTTGTTCCAAAGAACAAAGTTTTGCCTTCGGTAATCGGTTTCCGAAGAAATCGATTGAGTAAAAATCCGCGTAACACTACTCTTATTTTTCCGATTTTTAATTATCAGCAAATAAATTCCCATTGTCTTCCAATCGAGAAGTTCAACTTCGACCCTTCGATCGGTATCGTGGCGAAAGTAATTACGCAGAGGCGCGCGCGCCCGCGTAACAATAATATCTTCGATCGAGCGATTCAAAGTGAAGAATACAGTAGTCTTTGAATAGTAATTTGCATGACTGCATCAGTCTCGCATTATTACCATATCGAGTTACGTATCCCCCGTATAACGCAACCAACTTGAACCGTACGAGGGTAGGGATTCATGGCCGGGCATTAAAATTGCAAATTACATACAAGGGTGTTGACAGAGTGTTCCTGCTTTTTAATGTCCCTTTCTTCTCGTCTCGTCCTTTTTTTTCTTCGCGACAGTTCGCAGAAAACGTGCCCGTGCCAAATCGGCGATCGCCTTTAAATTATGTAACGTTTGTACGAAGCTAAATCCATTTGGTGATAAATGAGTCCGACCAACTGTTTCGCGGAAACGAACAGTTCGTTTCAGCGCCAAATAACGCTGTGATTGCTTCTGCAATCGAATTTGCGGTTCTGACAAATACCGTCGCTGTACTCGTTAAGCAAATTCGATCGAAACGTTGACCGAGATTTGGAATGTTAAATTTGAAAGTTAAATTCATTTTGGTTGCCCTGTAAATGTTAAATGAAAAGTTAATCAAGAACCAAGGTTTCAATATCTCGGGACATTCTATTTGAGAATGTGCGATCAAATCTTGCAATAGATTGCGAGTATGAATTTTTGAGACACTCCGATTTGAAATTTCTATCTACTTTATTTTTATCCGTCTATTTCCATTTCGATCCGAAAAAAACATATTTCCTTTAAGGTAACAAAAAAAAAACTTTGATACAAGGAAAACCTTCAAATGACTTTAAATCATCCAGGATCAATACTCTCTTTTTTCCAACGAAAAATACCAATGATCCTTCGACGTACGCTTAAAGAACGCTTTCTCGAAAAACTTTGCATCCCTCGATAAAATTCACGCAGCGAGAACGTAGTTGTTACTCCAGCTCGAGGAAGCTGGGTCTCACAGGTGCAAACTGTTCGCAGTTTTGCACGTCGACGGTTAGTTTCCAGCCAGAGAGTTTTAGCGAGCGTCGACTAATCATCGAGCACTGTAGACGCAGACTTTGACAGTTGCCAGCATTGTTAGCTCGTGCAGAACAATAATTACCAGCCGTGCAACGATCGGTACAGGCCGTGCATTATCGTTTCAGCATGGATTTTCGCTCCTCTGCTTTTCTTTCACCTCGACGTTCTTGGCACGAACAACTCTTTCAGTTTCTCTTTATTTTTCTATTTTTCTTTTTTTTTTCTTTTTGTTGAGCTGAATCGTTTCGAGCTGCCAGTTTGCGTGCCAGTTCTCACCTTGGCTTGGAGTTGTTCTCGGAAAAATAGCGGGACCAGCGATCGCGAGGATCTTTCGGTACGGAGGAGGAATACTGAATATTTTGTAAATACCAGGAGCAATCTGGCTATTCGATTTATCGTCGGAGAATAATTCAAGAGTCGCTCTGACATTTCGTGATTGACTGAGTTTCAGGTGATCGTTTGGCGAAACCTTTGAGACCGTAACGCGGATATTCATGAGCTTCTTGAAAGCAATCGATGGGAAGATACTCCTGTTTTATGCCGGCTTTTTGCAACTGATGCGCTATCTAAATGGCGAAAATCGCTTTCTTTGTAACGGTATCGCTATTAAACTTCATTTTTTTTCTTTTTTTACTTTAGTTAAGACGTTCGCAAGAATCAATGTTCCATTAATTGTACACAGATATCTAGGTATTAAAAAATTTGGAAATAAATAAACGGGATTAAATAAATTTTGCTTGAAACAAGCTTTGCGTTAATTGTAAAATAAAATGAAAGCGATTGGCTTGCACTCTTTATATATATATATATTTTTTTTTTTTATTTGAGAAGATATTCAAAATAGTTTAATAGAGAAAAAATGGTCTGAAGAGAAGGTTTGCAAATTAAATTTCAGAAAAGGTACATCGAGAGATTTCAGCAACCTCGAAGCGTGTTACAAAAAACGACATAAACGAAATTAATATGGGTAAAGTGGTAGTTAGAGGTGTGCCCTAAAGCACAGAGGTGCCAACAGATGAAAACAATCGGGTTCTCATGGACGATCACGTTCATCCTTCCCCAGGTATTCCAGACAACTGGCAAACCTCGCGAAAAAGAGAAGAAGAAACGAAGCGTGGAATATCCGAGCTAACCATCCATTACCGATCGCACTAGCCATTACCAACAAAACTTTCCAGCATCTGTCGGCGATAAAACAATACTTGAACGGTATCCGCTCGTTACTATCTGCTATGGATGACAGGTATATAAATATTCATACGACAGTTGATTCCTTGTCATGAAAATAATAAGAAAACGTAACGAATCGATTCCAGAAATTGCCAAAACATTTAGATACTCTTT